>JAYMSW010004306.1:0-11143 GCA_036897725.1 Erodium texanum
ATTCTCGTGGAGCCCCGCGAGGAAGAAGCTTTGTAGCGGGCGGTCGCTTGGAAACAACTATGACTGGTCTTTTGGAAAAGAATGAGAAACATGTGTATGATTTTGGTAGATTTGTGTTTAGGCTCCGATGTTGCTCTTGCAGAGCCACTGTGAAATGGATTTATTGGAACTTTATCGGCTTTGTCTGAGTTTATAAATGTTAAGTGCATATAATTTGAGTTAAATATTATATGCAATGCTGTTAAGGATGCAAATTTCACTTGGTAAATAAATAAATAAACATCTGAGAGCTTTCCTTAGCTAATTTGAGTTTTTGCTCATTTTACTTGGGGTATGTAACAGTTGGGGTAAATTACATTTGATTATATTTTTTTGAAAAGAAATTGTCGTAATATCATATATCAACGTAATGATATACATAGCAACGGATGAAATAATGAGGGTAATAGTTTTCACAAAGCCTAGATTTGGTTGGAATAAAATTAACTTAGTTAGCTTATTATTGGTTGGAATAAAATTCAAGTTAGCTTATTGGTTGGAATAAAATTCATGTAGTTAGCTTCTTATTGAACATAGCTCGCGTATCGCTTACAACTAGACTAGACCTAAATGAGAAGACTTAAATAGATGCGCATCTAAGCCAAACTAAATCTGACACTAAGCTAGACTAGGTATAACACCAAAAACCAGATTAAAACTGGCACCAAAACCAGCCAAACACTGACACTTTATTAACTAAAATACCAGAAAAAAGTAGCTAAATCATGACCCAATGACTGCCTCATCACGAATCTTCACACTCATCTGGACGACGAACAAATCCAGTAGAAGAGCCTCAACAAGAACCCGATTTAACAACAACAAGGAGAGGAACCAGAGAGGGGGAGAATGCTTAGAAGAGAACACTCATCTCCCTCTCCAAAACTTTGGTAGCACAAAAACCTTAACAAAAGAGAGAAAGTCATAGTCCGCTTTTATTTAATTAGACCCAACTATAATTTTTTATGTTATAAAAAATCAATTAGTATACCATTCATTTTTGTGAAATAATGAAATTATTTTCGAATTTGAACCCCAAAATTAAAACAAAACTCTAACCCTTTTAGGTCTACAAAAAAATGAAATATAATCCTAACCCTTTCGTGTTCAACTCTCCCAACTCCAACCTTAAAACCTCCTGTATGAATATTATATTTGAAAATGACCAAATTTTCCTTTCTAATTTTGAAAACCATGCTACTAAAACCTCGTTTGAGTGACATGTTTTGAAAATTAGAACGAAAATTATGGGTATTGTAGTCTTTTCAATTTTGGGTTCATGCTATGGGTTTAAGATTGAGATTGGTAGGGTTATGAACCTATAGTTATGTTTTGACTTTCGGGTTTAAATCTGAAGTTAATTGTCATTTCAAACAAATAAATAATAAACTAATTGATTTTGTAAAAGATATAAAAATTAAAGTAATTTAAAAGGTAATAAAAATAAAATAAAAAATAAATTTAAATTTTGATTTAATCAAGTAAAAATTGCTTAAAATTAATTAAATGTAATGAGATGTAATTTATTCTAACATTTTGGAGGTGTCATAACCAAAATGGTTTATAATTAGGCCAAGTGGCCCACTCTGTTGCAAGCTCACTTATATTGGGCCTCGTAAGGTATGTTAGCTAAATAGGATATCGGGTATAGGAAAGGCCCACGAAATATGGGCCAGCGCGCAAACGGTCTTCAGTTTTTGTTTGATCCCGCGTTTGGTAGTGAGATCTCTCGTAACTTCCACAGAGACAATGGTTTCGATAGAGACACCGCCAAGCGCAGAGAATGGCCCCGCCGCCGCGTGCGACGGCGGTCAGAAGCCTCCCTCCGGCAAAGACGTGGTTCCTCCGTCCGCCCAATTCTCTGGAATGGAGATCGACAAGACTCCGGAGTCAGAGACGTGGAGGAAGAGAAGGTCCGGCGTGCTTCCCCTGGAGGTCGGTACTCGGGTGATGTGCCGGTGGAGGGACGGGAAGTACCACCCGGTGAAGGTGATTGAACGGCGCAAGATGAGCAGCGGTGGGGCCAACGAATATGAGTACTACGTTCACTATACTGAATGTAAGGTTCCATATTCTGTTGATAATTAGGGTTATGGTTTGTTAGCATTGTAATCGTGTTTACTTTTCCTCGAATGTGCTCAATTGGTTATGGCATACGGCGTGAAGTTCAATTTCTGTTGGTTTGTAGCTATGGAATTAGGATTGTGATTTAACTAGTTGGTTTTAGCTTTTGTATTCATATCAGCCAAACTGGGGTTCATATACTGACTTGAGAATTGTTTGTTCTATGGTATATGCCGTTTCATGGATTTTTCTGTGGTTAGATTTTGAAATTTTGAAAAAGCTTCAGGATTTAGGAAATTGGCAAATGATTAGCCTACAATTATATGGATAAATGATCGAAATTTAGAATGAATATAAATGAAAATTTGAGATCAGGGGAGAAGTGATATAGTGTCATGAAGGGAGGGCCCTGTTTTTGCATGGTAAGTGGTTGAATTATTGTTTGTAATGCTAACATATGAGACCATTTCAATTACTAGAAGAGTACTTGGAACTTGAAAGGAATTTTGATTTCTTAACCTATAAGGTAGACTTAACAATTTCAATATCTTTGCAGTCAATCGGAGGCTTGATGAATGGGTGAAGCTTGAACATTTTGATCTCGATTCAGTAGAGGCTGTTGTTGATGAGAAAGTGGAGGATAAGGTAATGATTATGTGCTTACGTACCTCGTGATTATTTTTTTGAAACTTCATTTTGTTATAGCTCTCTTTCCATTTGTTACCATACTGACATGAACGTTGTTGTGCTTGAGGACTTAGGTTACAAGCCTGAAAATGACAAGGCACCAGAAGCGGAAGATTGACGAGACGCATGTAGAGGTACTACAAGTTCAATTATCAGTAGGGTTTCTTCATGTCTTTGTCCTTCACCATAATTTAAATCAGAATACCAAGGGAAGATGAATTTGTTAACCCCTGAGCCCCCATTCTCAATGAAAATACAAGAAAGGCAGACAAAGCTTTTAATGAACTGCATTCGTACTGAATAGTTTATTAAGGGAATAGGAAGTAAGATGAGGCGCTGCCAACTCAATGTCGGAAGTAAAGTATCATTGATTTTTATCACTCTTATCACTTGTTCAAATGTTCTTGTGCTCACTGAAGCTATCTTTTGATATATTTATTATGATCATTTAGAAATTCATCTAAATCCTGCAGGGCCATGAAGAGCTTGATGCTGCCAGCTTGCGTGAACATGAAGAATTCACAAAAGTGAAAAATATAGCAACTATAGAACTTGGAAGATATGAAATTGAGACGTGGTACTTTTCCCCCTTCCCTCCTGAATACAATGATTCTTTGAAGCTGTATTTTTGTGAGTTTTGCCTCAATTTCATGAAGCGCAAAGAACAGCTTCAGAGACATATGGTGAGCTATGCTTGGTTTATTCTAATTTCCCTGTTGTATGATATCCATTTTTGTTATAGCATGTTCCGAAGTATTTTCTTTAAGGCCAGTGTTGACACTGGAGTCAATTTCCCCGTTGACTCATCTATACCTGTTACCTTTTCTAGTGTTTTAGATTTTCAAGCTGAACTTTAGGCTGCCTCATTGTCTATTTGACCATATTAATAGAGGAATAGAAAGCTTGAAATTTCCTCAACACATGTTATTGGTCATCGTCTCCAAATTTAGAATCGTATATATTTCATTCCCAAATTTTTCTGCTGTTCAATTTCGGCAAGATGTGAAAACCAAAGACCACCTACCAAACAGCTTAAAGAGAGATATCAGCCTTTGCATTGCGTCATTTATCTGTGACATAATAGTTGCATTTCACTTGTCAATTGGATTATGGATATAATAGTATGCATTTATTGATTATATATATTTGAATCATGCATATCTGTTAACATGTCAATCAAGCGACTCATTTTAGATGCTGCTCTGATGATGCTGTTTATTGTTGCCAAATGGTTCTTAGGGAAGATGCCATTTGGATAACATACCATATTACTTTAATCTGCATTTGGGATACATTTAATTATGTTTCCCACTTCCCCTTGTTCCACACCGTGCTTCTGTATTAAGGCATTTGATACATAATAGTGTAGTGATGAAAAATAGTAAATGCAACTTATGCAAGTTGCTGAAAGATTTTCATTCTCTTACAATCCTTGCTGTGTTTTTGTTCAGTAGTCTCCTTTCTGTTTTATTTTTGGCTGTCTTTTTTTTTATCTTAACCTTTAAACCTTGCTTAATGTCCTTTTTCATGTATAGAGGAAGTGTGATCTCAAACATCCCCCTGGTGATGAGATATATCGAAGTGGTACACTTTCAATGTTTGAGGTATGATATTTTACGCATTATTTTTACACTTCTGGGATATTGTTGTTGCGTCCAGGAAAAAACTTGCAATTAATGTATCTTTCTTCTTTAAATGTTGTGATGCAGGTAGATGGCAAGAAGAACAAAGTTTATGGGCAGAATCTTTGTTATTTGGCGAAATTGTTTCTTGACCACAAAACCCTTTATTATGATGTTGACCTCTTTCTGTTCTACATATTGTGTGAATGTGATGAGCGCGGATGCCACATGGTTGGTTATTTTTCGAAGGTAATTGCTGATGAGTCGTCATTAATTGTATTTATTTTAGTTATGCATACATGTTTGGTTTGAACTTCAAAGTAATTCTGAACAGCAAAGTTGGTGCTAGGCAGACCAAGTCCTATCTGCAAAATTACCTATCTGCAAAATTACTTCATGTTTGAAGATCCTGCTTGCTTTTAGTTTGTAAAATAGTGGCATTAAATATGAATTTTCCAGTTGAGTTTTGTGTGTCTTTCAACTTGACATTTAGAGCGTCATCTTGATATGTTTGGAAAATTTGTAATCAGACTGAGCTACATATTGTCTGTTTGATTACACAGGAAAAACATTCAGAGGAGTCCTATAATTTGGCATGCATTCTCACCCTCCCTCCTTATCAAAGAAAAGGCTATGGAAAGTTTTTGATTGCCTTCTGTAAGTTCTTGATATATTGTCACCATTCCTTGGCTTTCTCATGTTCAATGTTGGATTAAAATGGGAACCAAATAGTAGTGAACTCGTTCCCTTCGACAGTTTTTACCCTAAACCCTTTATTTAAATGCCTACTCAATTGCACGAGAGTGCTGACTTTGCAAGAAAAATTTGCTGTTTGATGAGTATGAATTAGATTGTGGTCGTTTTTCATGATGTTAGGGTTTATGATGCACCAAAGGTGCCACTTTGACCCTGCAAAAACCATCAAATGTCTACTATTAAGATTAACTATAGGTAGTTTGTAAGTTAGCGACTTCTGTGACTCTTAGTGATAGAGAAGAACTTCAAAACAGGGGCCAATATTATCCTTTCCATGGCTTTCCGAACTGTGAAGAGATCTTCACATCTTTCAGTTGACACCTGTAATTTCAGTCTTAAAGGGTGAAGTCCTAGGTAGTCTTAAAAGTCCATTTGTTGTTGCCTCAATAAGAAACCTTACCCACTTCAGTATTTATCCTTTTGTCATTTGTACAAGTTAGTAGTTGAACTGCTTTGATTCTAATATTGTCAATTCCTACTGATATCTAAGAAGATATGACTGCTAATATTTTAACAGCATATGAACTTTCCAAGAAGGAAGGTAAAGTCGGAACACCTGAAAGACCCCTATCTGATCTTGGGATGTTGAGCTACAGAGGATACTGGACCCGTGTCCTATTAGACATTTTGAAGAAACACAAGGGCAATATATCTATTAAGGTACACTATCTGCAAAACTTCTGTCTTCTGGTCAGACATTCCATTCAAATCGTATCTCTTATATGCATCTGCAACGAGTTGTGGTTGGAGTATGTGGAGCAGTAATATAAAACATTCACTACTTTTTATTTAATCTTTCAAGCTCATTCTTTACATTATATCAAGTAAAACAAGTGCTTTAAATCAACGCTTCCTTGTCCAACTGGTCAAGCACTTGAACTTAGGTCCATAAGACCAGGGTTAAGTCCCAACAACCATATCTCTGAAGCCTTGGGCTTCTCTCGATCTTGGGTTGGGCCTCTTTGATCTCTCACCAACTCTTGTTAGGTCAAGTGGCAAAAATAGACCTCCTTTCTTCTATAAGGGGTGGTCTTGAACCCAATCTTGATATTTTAAAATAATTGTTGATGAAAAACAAGTTCTTTGAAAACCACAACGGGCAGATATAAGAGATTAGGATGAAATATTCTTGTGATCTTCAAAGCCCCACTACTTGGTTATCTATAGCAGTTAACTCGAGCTCTTTTGGATTCTGAAATGAGCAATGAAGCTCTTTAGAGCAGTGTCTTGGTTCCATCTTTGATCTTCCATTAACTGTCTGCAGGAACTTAGTGACATGACTGCCATAAAGGCAGAGGATATCCTGAACACGCTTCAGAGCCTGGAACTGATCCAGTACAGGAAAGGGCAGCACGTGATCTGTGCGGATCCAAAGGTCTTGGACCGGCATCTTAAAGCTGCTGGACGCGGAGGGCTCGAGGTTGATGCTAGCAAATTGATCTGGACGCCCTACAAAGAACAAGGTTGACCAGGTACCAGATTTCAGGGTTCAGCTTCAAGGTAGTTCTTTACCGTGACACACCTCGACCCCTTTGTTGTATAAATTATTACCATGTAGAATTTTAGGCGTTGGGAACCTGAAGAATGTTAGGATTTCATTGGGTTCTTTTCTAGACAGTCCTGGGTTTGTGTTGTATCTTGCTATATCAAATGTATGTATATCTCTCCCTTAGATAATGTTGGAGCAGAGGCAAATACTCTTTTGTTCTCTCGTCCTCGGATGATGTTTTGTTCTTTACTTCTTCCATGAACTGCTTGGATTCATGGTGATGTTTTTTTTAATAGTCACATATTATATATGAAGAAATACATATTGACTTATTAATCTTACAATGTAAGATAGTAACGTTACCTGCTTAGTATTAATATTACAGTCAACACTAATTGCCCATAACTAGAGTTTGTTTAACAACAAGAGTGGACTAGATAGCAGTTGTACACATAAAATAAATCAAAAATTTTGTTTATATTAATTAATGCTTGTTTGAGTTGAAGATTGTATTTATGGTGTAAATGTAATTTGTGAAATTAAATATTTTGGAACATATTTTTAATATCTTGGAAGGTAATTTGGGTGTTTATCATTTACGATTATTTTCAGCATATTTATTAATTATTATTTTAAAGCTTAATTTATTTTTGAAATCATAAGAATAGAATTGAACTAGCGATAAAAAATCGTACATTAAAATAATTATTTTTGTTACCTGACGTGTGGATATTGACTTTTGGTACCAAATTCAAATTTATCGGCACGCACTTGTGGCGCGTGTCCCCAACAAGCCCTCCACCGCCCTCTCTATATAAAGAAACAGAAACGACTATCGAAGTCCACAACACAAACCTAAAGCTGAAGCAACTAGCCCCAAATTGAAAATCTTCAATCTCGACAAAGCCCTAATTTAATCATCTTTTTCTTCTGCGTCGGTTTCGGATTCGCAGCGATAAAGACAAGGTTGAGCTGAGAAGACGAGAACAATGTCTGCGGCAGTGTGCGGAAGCAAGAGGTCCTTCTTTGAAGACCTGACGTCGCCTACCTTGGCCAAGAGGATTCGCCGTTCCTCGTCCTCGCCGGTCCGATTCTCGCCGCCGTCCCTCGTCGATCAGCTTCGCTCCGTGTTTCCTCACATGGAAACCCAGGTATTTTTATCTATTTATCTATCTATCTCTCCTCGTTTACATGTATTGATGCGGTTTTGATTGATTGCGTGTTTGTTATTATGGATTTATTAAGTGGACGTTAAATAAGTGAAATTGAAGCGAATCGCCATGCTGTTGTACCTGAAATTTTGAATGAAATGGGAAGTTTGTGTGCTTTTCTTGTGACTGTGGTCGGGTTTGGTTGTGATTGTTCTTGGAGCTGATTTAAAGTATTGGATATGCTTGATTTTTCTTAGAATTTAGGAGATTGGATTAGGATAAAGTTTGAGCGTTCGCCCTATGTTGTGGCTGCTTAAGTTGCAGGAAGGTAGATATTTTCTTTTGTTTTTATTTGAATGAGCTGTGTTTGTTGATGAACTACTTCTTCTCAAACATTAGAAGACCAATGGAAGCATTTCAATGCAGTATCCATGTAATTTTCTGTTTTGAGTTAGGTTTTAACCATAAATGTATTCTCTAGTTTCTGTGTACCGTGTCCTGTTTACGTCAGAGTAGTCCAAACCAGGAGCTTCTTGGATTGCAATTCTTCTGCACATGACAAGTCTCTTTGTCCTTTGGGTTGAAGTAATTTCCTGAAATTGCTCTTAGCAAGATGCATTCTACTAAATTGGCCCTGCTTCTTCTGATTGGCTTATAACTGACTTGCAACCTTTCTATGTTGAATGTTAAAATTTCATAATATGCTGCTTGCTTCCCTTTTTGCACTATTGTTTGTCTTCTCTCCTGGTACTTATATTTTGTTGTGTTGATTAATTTCTTAATACTGACTTCCAAATGGCCTTTAATTTATTAAATCTGACTTGACCATGCTACCTTTCAGCTACTTGAGAGAGCACTGGAAGAGTGTGGCAATGATATTGACTCTGCCATCAAGAGGCTGCATGAACTTTGTTTGAAGAAGTCGGAGGCTGCTGAAGAATTGGATGCAAATGCAGGTATGCGTACTTGTGCATTTTCAAAAGTGATCTAAAACTTTTGCATATATGCATTGGTTGTCTTTCTATGTCACATTAAGGTTGCAAGTGAACTCGGAATAGTACTAACAATATAGTTAGTTATGTTATGATGGTCTATTTTAAAAATCTTTTTAGATAGTTGTTTGTAGTAGAAAAACTATTTTTCATAATGATAAATGCAATAACATGTCAAATCAGAATAGTCTTATCATATTGGCAACACTCATTTATGTCTCTAGGACCATGATCAATTTTTCTGGTCCAACTCTACTGGAAAGACACATAACATGAAGCACAGCTTTATTTAGTTATATCTGTCAATTTTATACCAGGCAATGTTGTATTAGGAGCATCTTGCTTCAAGATGTATTCTTTGTGGTGGTAGCAGTAAGTGATGTTAGTTATCTTACTTTTGGATGTGAAATTTGCAGGTATATCAGTCAATGATGAAGATGTGGCTGCTGCGTCTGCTGAAACTCCATCTGTTCAGAACAACCTTCCAGCAGATGGCGCAGAATGGGTGGAGTTGTTTGTGAGGGAAATGATGAGTGCTACCAGTATGGACAATGCCAGAGATCGTGCGGCCAGAATACTAGATGTTTTAGAGAAATCTATATGTTCACGTGCCAGTGACGAGGCTGCAAAAAGTTTTCAACAGGTACATCTTTCTACTATTGAACACCATCTTTTCAGTTTGTCTGTGGAGTTTATAACAGAAGGGAACTAGTTGAATTGATTAATATGTCAATAACTAGATTAGTATTACAATTAACAAAAAATGAACGTGATTTCCCCATTTTCTTTTGAAAATACCCATTTTGCCTCTAAAATATACAAACACTTATCTTGAATTTTAAAAAATAAAAAGGAATTTAGTTTTTGTTAAGTATTCATTTTTTGGTTATTTAAAGGGATAGTTTTTTACCTTTCCTTGGTTTTTACTGAGCAAAAAAAAATATTGCTCATGGTAATAACTTGCAATGATTTTGTTAGACAATGTAAACTTGCATCCTACGGTTTCTTTTTGCAATGATCCCTAAATGATAAGATAGTATCTGAAATGAAGTTACCTGTTCACGTTAAGAAATAAAGTTACGCTCCTAGTCTCCTGCTATGCTGATTATTAGACGTGCTTCTGTAACTATATTTTGTTTGGATGGCCAGGAAAATATCTTGCTAAAGCAACAAATAGAGGTATCGATGCACGAGAATACCATTCTTAAGCGTGCTGTGTATATCCAGCATGAACGCCAAAAGGAGTTTGAGGATAAGAATCAGGAGTTGCAACAACTAAAACAGTTGGTGTCAGAATATCAGGGGCAGATCAGAACTCTTGAGGTGAGAATCAAACTCCGGTTTTCCCAGCAACAAATAAGTTCTAAGATATCCCGTTTTCTCTGACAAAATGTTCCAACATAGTCATTCTATTATACCATCTTCCTCCAATCTAGTCAATATGTTTTATTTTGTTCCCATTTAGTCCTCCCATACAAAATCGTTCTAGTTTAGCCTGTCTGTGGTGTTTTCTTTAAATTTAAATCTGAATCCATTCAAAATATGTATTGTGATTACAGGTGAACAACTATGCTTTGACAATGCATCTGAGGCAGGCTCACCAAAGCACCTCCATGCCCGGAAGTTATCATCCAGATGTGTTCTAATAGTGTGAGGGCTAGAAGATTAGCAATATGGCCGGCCTTTTCATAGAGTGGATGAGGCAGTTGCTTTAGGCTTCAAATAAAATTAGGCCATACAAAAACTTATAAAAATATATGTAAATTGTGAGGTATTAGTCTTGATGATATACAGCTTTTCTTAGTTTTGACTTTTCACTAATATTTTGCGTATTATGTAAATTGTGAGGTATTACTGTTAGTAAGGTATAAAATCAAATACAAACATAGTTTAAAATATAAACCAATGGTTATTTTTTGATTCAAAGCTGATAGTGTCACTTGTCATGATTTGATGCAATGATTCAATTTTTTGTTTGAAAATGATTCACTTTATTTCAATGTCAGTATTTTTTTTTTTTCGAGATCTATAAAACAAGACCAGTGAAGCATATATTTTAAACCTAAACTCTAAACCTTAAACTCTAAATCTTAAACATTAAACCCTAACCATGTAAACTAAACCCTATCAGTAAATCATAAACCCTACACTCCTAACCATAACCCTTAAACCCCTAGCCATAAACTGTAAACACATAACCATAAACCCTACAACTATAATCCTAAACCTTTTTAAAATATGTGTTTCACTAGTCTTGTTTTGTAGATCTCGAGAAAAAAAAAAATGGCGTTGGAACGAAGTGAATCGGAGTTCAAAACGAAGCGGGAATTGATAAAAGAGTAA
>JAYMSW010004307.1:0-11141 GCA_036897725.1 Erodium texanum
GCCTGAGGGGATGGCCGGTCTATGTTCCGCTGCCAGTTGATGTCTTGGGCCCTGCTGGCCAGCTCCGGAGGCGGAAGGCTATGGCTCAGTCGTTTCGGGCTCTTGTTGCGTCTGGGGTCGAGGGTGTGGTAATGGAGGTGTGGTGGGGTCTGGTGGAGAGGGATGAGCCTGGGGTTTACAATTGGCGTGGGTATCTGGAGATTGTGGAGTTGGCGAGACGGTTTGGGTTGAAGGTTCGAGCTATGATGGCTTTTCATCAGTGTGGACAAGGACCGGGTGATCCTCACTGGTGCGTGCCTTCCTCTTCAATTCATTTACTTATCTGTTGTTTGTTTTTTTTTTAATTTTTAATTTTGTTAACACCCATTAGCTAGCTTTGATACTACTGTGTGCCATTGGTGAGAGTGAACTAGAAATTTGAATGTTTTTAATTAGTTCAATGTTCTTGGGTCGTTTTCACTACTGTAAACTAGAAATTAGAATGTTATGAATTCATGAAATGTAAATTGTGTTGCTTTGATTATAGCTGTTCCTTCAACTGATTGGTTGCATATGTGGTTCATAGTAGCTGTAAGTTGTGTTGCTTCAGTAATAGCTGTTTCATGGTGGTCCATAGTGGCTGATGAATACTTCAGCCAGTTATTGTTGAACATCAAATTAGTTTCAAGGAACCAAACTTGTTGATCGTTACAACTTTCTTGACAATAAACCTATCAACTGGCTCGCCAAGAATTGATCCATGGAGCTCAATTCTTGTTTTTATCATCATAAACCTATCAACGGGGCCGGTCAAGAATTAATCCATGGAGCTCAATTCTTGTTTTCTTAATCAGCTAAAAGTTGATAATCCATGTACACTTGTTCAACGTATCAGATGTATTGCTTAATGTTCTACTTAGCAGTTGTGTCTCTGTGTTGTTAGTCCATTAATGTTGACATTGGCATCCAAGAGTGTTCTGCTTATCCTGATCAATATGTATCCTTCGTGAATCTATTGAGTTATTTGAACTTACTTTATAATTTATATGCTTTGTTGAAACTAGAACTCATGACGATTTGGTTTGTAGATCCTCTAGTCAATTTCTATCTACTTTTAAGTTGTAAATACTAATGGTAGCTCTTCTTTAGCACATAATAATATATGTTTTTCTTTGAGTTCTATGTAACCCATCTTTTATGTGCTAATAGCTCTTAAACTTCTTCTTCTGGTTGTGAAGGATTCCTCTTCCTCTCTGGGTGCTTGAAGAAATTGATAAATATCCAGATTTAGCATATTCTGACAAATTTGGAAGACGGAGTATGGAGTATATCTCCCTGGGTTGCGACATTCTTCCTATCCTGAGGGGACGATCACCCATCCAAGCATATACTGATTTGATGAGAAGCTTTCGAGACACCTTCATACCATCTCTTGGCGATATCATAACAGTAAGATGATACAAATTTATTCATCATGTAATTTATTTTCATTCTTGTAGATTAACGCTATCTCCATTTTCAGGGGATACTAGTTGGGATGGGTCCTTCTGGTGAACTAAGATATCCTTCATGTCCATCACATAAGCTAATGTGGTCGTGGCGCTCTCGTGAACTTGGAGAGTTTCAGTGCTATGATAAGGTATGTAGATATACTTTCACTTCATTTCCAAGTCGTAGATAAACCACTTTTTAATAATTGATACCTCCACTTACAAGAATTGAACCCAAGACCAAACGGTCTTGTTAACCAAATGTTAACCACTTGGCCAAGTTGGCTTTGATTACTAGTTATCTGGATTTGGTTGGTAGATTCATGATTTTATGTGCTATACATGATTTGCACATCACTTCCCTGAACTTTTAAGTCTGCCAGTTTACGGCCCTATACTCTAAATTTGTTGCTCTGTCTCGTAAGGTGTATAGAATCTGTTAAATTTAGGTTTAGGGAATATGAAATGATGAGATTATGTCTTCACATGCTCAGCCACCTCTTGTAAGAGGGTAATTTCATCATTTCCCGTTCCCTGAACTGTTAAATTAACATATTTTGTACAACTTAATAGATAGTGCAACAGACTCAAAGCATAGGGCAGTAAACTGGCACACTTCAAAGTTCAGGGTAATAAAGTGTGAATGGTGTGTAACACGGTTTAGTAAAACATAATTTCCCCTTGTATCCGTACTGATTTCATTTTCTAAATCTTATTTCTCTGGCCAGAATATGCTTGCATCACTGAATGCTTGTGCAAGAGAGATCGGGATGCATGAATGGGGAAACGGCGGCCCTCTCGGTGCCGGGAATCTGATGCAAAACCCAGAACAAACAGAATTTTTCAGATCCGAGAACGGTGCTTGGGACACTCCATATGGTAAATTTTTCCTGGAATGGTACTCTAGGTTGCTTCTCCTACATGGAGAGAGAATATGTAGAGAAGCTGAAACCATTTTCAGCAGTCTTGAAGTGAGTATGTCAGCCAAAGTGGCTGGGATCCACTGGCATTACAGCACACAATCACATGCATCTGAGTTAACAGCTGGATATTACAATACTCTAACCAGAGACGGCTACCTTCCAATTGCTCGCATGCTTGGTAGGTATGGATTTAATTTATGCTCTTCATGTTTTGAAATGCAAGATGTGGAAGAGAAACAATTGAACCCAGAGAGTAGTCCGGAAGGTTTCATCAAACAGCTTTTATCAGCAACAAGGATCTGTGACATAGCTTTGGAAGGTGAGAATTGTGGGGCTAATTTGGATGATAAGTCTTTTCAACAGGTGCTGAAGATGTCTAGGTTTTATTCAAGTGGTGTGGAGAAGCCATCCTTTAGTTTCAATTTTGTGAGGATGGATAAGAACATGTTTGAGTATCAACACTGGGTTCGGTTTACTCGGTTTGTGAGGCAAATGTCTGTTGCCAATATTTTTCGAGCCAAACTAGATTTCGGAGGTGACATGCGCTTGTCTTCTTCGTTTGATATCCCCAGAGTGAGGTTGGCATTTGCATACTCATAAGAAGAAGCCTCTGAACTCAAAAGGTGTACATAAATTGGTTGATCCATTGATGTGAAGAATGTGTAGTGTAACTTCAGTTTTCTTCAATAGTTTTTTGTTTTGATTTCATGTATGATGTTTTGGGATTGTTGTGAAAGGGAAAGGGTTGTAATAATGTAATGTGTAATAGAATACCCCCTCATTCCTAGGATGCTAAATCCATATTGAATGTGATTTATATCATTGTCATGATTTAAATCTTGTTTACAGTGGTCAAAACTCGAAGCATTTGATTATTTAACTAAGGTTTGGTCAGCGAGCATGTATATTATGATGCTTTAAGTTGTCGATTTTTGTGATAATCCATTTAGCCCCCGACAAAAATATTTACCTTCTAATAATGACAATCTTTCATATGGGAGCTAACTTGTAAGTTCAGAAACATCAAATAACTATAACCACAGGCCAGGGATATTCTTCTACACACCTGTTTCTAAAAGTGATGTAGATGTTAACATTGCATAAAAAAAGAGAATACATAAGGAAAGCAAAATCATTATGTTGCCCACATGTCCATTAAAATGGATTACCATACAGTGATTGGAATGAGTGGTGTTGATGCTGGCGATTTTATGTTTTTAATACGGTCTTATTTATATGTATAATTTTGTGTTGTCTTCAAAATTAATATACACTAATATATTATTTTTACAAATATCAGGTGTAATATGGAATAAGGTGTTATTCTCTTTTATCTCGATCAATTTTTTTAATCATTATTACAATCTCAATATTATAAACTCCTATAAAATTTAAACATATTTATTATCCATATGAATCAATAACTAAAGAAACAAAATAGTAATTAACGTGTCTAATTAACATAGCATGTGCCATCATTTAAAATCATGACTACTTACAAATGAAGCAATCTTGATACTCCTCACCTTCCAAAAGTTAGTAGAGATAAGGAAATCATTGCACAAAATGTATAAAATAAATAAATAGTAGAACAAGCTGGAAAAGAAAGATGCCAAGTAGGGCCCAGCAAATGGAACATAGAGTAGGTAGGCCGGTGGGCCTAAAGGGTATTTGGGCTCAGAGCCCATACCACAGAAGTCTCCAACGGTAAAAGCCGCCATGCCTAACTGTCACGAAGGTGAATATAAAATTACCTTATTGTCCCCACAGGCCACGAAAGAGCAAGTTGACCTTGTTGGTCTGTGTAGACCCAACACGAAACTGATTGATTACAGTGAGTGATGGTGAAGACTTACTGCTACGCGCATTGATCAAAACGTCTCTGTTTTGATTCATCTTCTTCAATTTGCATTTACGACCCATTCCGAGCACTTACCGTTGCTCTCTGCTCCGCCGTAACTCCGCCGCCGCACGCTGCTCCGCCACCCACCCCAACCACCTCACTCATTTTCCTACATAGTTGTTGCGTGGTTGTTGAGGATTCAGATTGGTTTAATTCTTCGATTTTCAATTGAATTTTACTAGAAAAATCTCTGGTCCCAGTTGGAGATTCAGCAATGCCGGGTTTGGTCTCGCTCAACACGCCACCGGATGCGCCGTCGCTCCGCATCTCCGTCCCCAACACCCCGACTCAATCCCAATCGAACAGATCGGAGTCGAGGAAGCTTATATCTCTGTCTCCTTCCCGATCCAAGCCTTCCCCGAACCGACCCAACAAGAAGCCGCCGCCGGATTCTCCTTCCCTCCCCGATGCCTCTCTTGATAACCCGGATCTCGGTCCTTTCCTTCTCAAGCTCGCCCGCGACACCATCGCCTCCGGTGATGGCCCAGCCAAGGCGCTTGACTATGCGGTTCGGGCATCCAAGTCTTTCGAGCGCTGCGCTGTGGAGGGAGAGCCTAGCCTCGACCTAGCCATGAGCCTGCACGTCCTCGCCGCGATTTATTGCAGCCTGGGAAGGTTCGAGGAGGCGGTGCCGGTGCTGGAGCGGGCAATTAAGGTGCCGAACATCGCCAGAGGTGCGGATCACGCTCTTGCGGCTTTCTCTGGGTATATGCAGCTTGGGGATACGTTCTCGATGCTGGGGCAGGTGGATCGGTCGATTGCTAGCTATGAGGAAGGATTGAAGATTCAGATCGAGACATTGGGAGAGACGGATCCGAGAGTTGGGGAGACTTGCAGGTAATTTTGACTTTTTGCTGACTCTACTTAAGTCTTAAACATTTTTGGTGGATTATATCTAAGTGCTTTTTGATAGAATTCAGACAAGTTTATGAACAAAATTAGGCTTACATATGGGATTGTTAGGCCAAAATTGGAAACAAATGGATACAGAGTGGCCAATTTAAAATCTTTGTAAAATCTTCTTCAGATTTAATGAATCAGATATCAGAATTCTGGTGAAATTGGGTTGAACAAGCTTTACATGGTAACAAGATCTTCCTGGATTGAATGTTACTCTATCCACAAGTTAGTTGTGTTATGTCTACCTTAATTGGCTATTGTCAGAATTTGGCTATAACATGGTATACTTGCACATTATGCATAGAGGCTCATGTTTGCACCCGATGTTATTTCTTAGAAATGGGATGTGAATCACAGACTGAGTTTAATTCAAAAATAGATTTGTTTTTTTAATCACCAAGACAAGGCGTCATTTTGTGGAATCAAGAGATAAGAGAGTAGAGACTTTACATAGAAATCCAAGGTAGTCACTTGTCAGTTGTCACATCTGTATGTGGGACGTTTTGGAAATGTCATGTATGTAAATTTCACATGTTACTCATGATATGTTTTGTCACTCTCGCCCTGGAAGTTGTGGCCCTCACTCCTAATAATCGATTAGATCATCTTCATAGCCATTTGTCAAAAGGTACATGGACTTAGGCACGCTAGCTGTCAAAAGTCATTGAATGTTATGTGGGTGTGCTGAAGGTTGGGCCTTGAAGTAGGGAACTCTGAGATGATTTTATTCATTTACTTTATCAGTTCAAGGATTTGAAATCATAACCATTATTTGTTTCCTCCTATATTACCCCTATTGCATGTGTTTATTCATGTTTGATTTCCTTCTCTCCATGTGCTGACATAAATTATAATCATTTGTATACGAATGCCATAGGATGAATTCAATGTTCAAGTTTATTAATATCAATGATGGCAGGTATCTGGCTGAAGCCCTTGTTCAAGCAATGCAATTTGACAAAGCAGAAGATTTGTGCAAGAAAACTCTTGAAATTCACCGTGTTCATAGTGAACCCGCCTCTCTTGAAGAGGCAGCTGACCGCCGGTTGATGGCCCTTGTATGTGAGGCAAAGGGAGATTATGAATCTGCCCTTGAACATCTAGTTCTCGCCAGCATGGCAATGATTGCTAATGGTCAAGATAGTGAAGTAGCATCTATAGATGTTGGCATTGGAAATATTTATCAGTCTCTAAGTCGCTTTGATGAGGCTGTTTTCTCCTATCAGAAGGCATTAACTGTTTTCAAATCTTCCAAGGGTGACAACCACCCTACAGTTGCCTCTGTCTTTGTACGTCTTGCTGACCTTTACCACAGGACTGGAAAGCTCCGGGAGTCCAAATCCTACTGTGAAAATGCAATGAGGATATATTCCAAACCAGTACCTGGAGCCACAGCTGAAGAGATCGCAGGTGGCTTGACAGAAATATCAGCCATTTATGAATCTGTGGACGAGCCTGAGGAGGCACTGAAGCTTTTGCAGAAGGCTATGAAGTTGTTGGAGGATAAACCAGGACAGCAAAGCACAATTGCAGGAATAGAAGCACGAATGGGTGTAATGTATTACATGGTTGGGAGATATGAAGATGCAAGGAGCTCTTTTGAGAGTGCTGTAGCAAAACTTAGAGCCAGTGGGGAGAGGAAATCAGCCTTCTTTGGGGTTGTACTGAACCAGATGGGATTGGCTTGTGTGCAGTTATTCAAGATAGATGAGGCTGCTGAGTTGTTTGAAGAAGCTAGGGGAATACTGGAACAAGAGTGTGGTCCATGTCATCAAGATACCCTTGGAGTATATAGCAATCTTGCAGCAACTTATGATGCCATGGGGAGGTAATATTTTATCTTCAACCACTATGCCTTCACTTTTGTCCCGGTATCTCTTGCTACTAATAATGGCTGATGTACATTAAATCTCCATAGTGAAACTGGTTTAGCTTTAGATAGGGTATAAGGTTCGTACTCTATAATTGCTAGTTTGCTCTTTACTGTTCACAATCTGTAGGCATAGCACCATTGGTTGTGAAGATTGTGTTTGCCACCATATTTCCCACAAAACTCTCAAACTTGGATTACCAGTCATCCTACATATTCATGGTGGACAACTAGGGATGCAGATTTTCTAGCTGATTTGACAATTAGAATTTGTGATTATCAGTAGCATTCATTTAGCTGAAATTGACCCGTTAATTTGCATTCTGTATTTAGTTCAACTCCTTTTTATGAGATAGCTGCCTATTATTATCCAAATGAATTAACATATTATGTAGCATGCATTTACTATGATCTGAAAGGATAAGAAAGATTGATAAGCCAGTACCCTCCATGGTTTTGCCTGGTAATTGAGAATTCATTAGTTAGTAACTTTGTAAGTGTTGAACTGTACTGTCTTACTTCGTGTACTGCTTGAAGCACAAGTTCTCTAACTTTGAATCTTGTACAGAGTTGAGGATGCAATTGAGATCTTGGAATATGTCCTTAAATTAAGAGAAGAAAAGCTCGGTACAGCAAACCCTGATTTCGAGGATGAGAAGAAGAGACTAGGCGAGCTCCTCAAAGAAGCAGGTAGATCCAGGAACAGACAAGCAAAGTCACTGGAAAACCTCATCGATCCAAACTCGAAGAGGACAAAGAAAGAGACAAGCACCAAGAGGTGGCCTGGCTTGGGTTTCAGAAGTTAACAAAAACTGAAAGCCAAAGCTTCTCTCAACATTTTATCTTCTGTAAAATACAAAGATTGTGTATAGGTGGCCCCAAGTTTATGTATCTCTCTTTACTGAGCTTCTGAAATCTCCATTTGTTTTCTTCTTTTCTTTGTTCCACAACTAATCGCTTCATTGTACGCTTGTGTTGTGATCTTTTGAATCTATTCACTGGAAAATGAAAAACTGTCACTACTTGACTGAATAAAATTTTATACTCTTGTCATTTGGTTTCTATGTGATAGTATCTTTTGATCTTTGGTTTATACTCTTGTCTTTTGATCTCTCAGCTGTTCTGTTTTATATGATTTACTGTAAAATACAGAGCCTTTTGGTGGCATTAGTTTTGAGTCCCCCAATCAATACTCTTTAGAGAATGCTTCTAATTTTATCAAAAGTTCATTATTACATTAGTTTTGGGTCCTGATCAATGCTCTTGACTTTACAGAAGGTCTAGTTTCTAGTAGCTGCAACACCATTTCTCCTTTAAAAAATAATTTTTAAAAAATTGATGGGTAGTCAAGAGTTCTTATTAAAGGGACCACTAAAGTTTGTTCCCACAAAAAAGTTTTAGAGAATGACTACTTTTTCTAATATATCAATGCCTCCACTAATCTCTATAAAACCCTCGGCAATCCTCTCTCTTTCTCAACCTACAGCTTCTGGTCGGACTCCCCGGCATTCCCTCAGGTTCGTCAAGTACGACGTTGCTTGAATGTGAACGTTGTCATTTAAATAACTTTGCCCTGTTTTTCATAAGACTATGATGCCGTGTACGCGTCTGTATCTGTCAATCTTGGCAGGTGTTTGCTAGTGTCTGATATACTATTGAACGGTGTCTGAGAACTAGTGTACAAAACCTAAAGAAACGTTATTTCAGATAGTTTATGACATTTTTCAAGGTCATACCGAATCCAAGCACGTTGACATCGATATATAGCTCAATTCAACCAAAAACTTGTTACAACTTGAGAGCAGAGCTCAGAACCAAAATCTAAGTCTCTAGCTTTTCTCAGCACCTTAAATGAATGGTTACATGATTTCATTTTCACTGCTATGGTATTTACTATTTACAATTCAACCATACAGATCCTCACATCACACTACTACTCCCCCGAGCTTTCACAGGAGCTCCCAAGGCTGGGCATGATGTCATGAATCAACAGTCTGATGATATTGCTCCCTGATGATCTTGAAACATCCACACACTCCTGCAGGTCCGCGTCACAGGCTATCAAAACCCATTCTTGGTCATCGTCTAGATACTTGATATCGAAGGTCCCCACCACCAGCTTCAGCCTCTTGGCCACTTCCTCCTTCAGCTCCACAATGCCGCAACTCAAAGATATCCGAAACCTTATGATATCTTCTTTGTATGTCGCCTTAATGGTCACCCTTTTAACATCTTCTCCAGCTGTTGCATGTGGCACAGACTGAGCAAGAATGTTCCGGACATGTGGAGGATTGGTGAAAGAAGGTTCCGGAAAGCGCTCATCTAGATTAGCATCTGCTGTGGGACATAAGTTCCTCAAATCTTTTGAGCTTCCTGCATCTTCAACGAGCATTCCTCCTAGTGGTATGAGAGCTTCTGTTGTCACGAGTGCATCGGGTATTGAGTATGCAGCTGATAGGCAGAATTGCCCAAAATGTCGAAATGGCAAAGCCTCAGATCCTTCTACTTTAACACTCTGCTCATGCTTTGGACAAACAAATGGATCCTTTGCCACTGCATTTTCGTTTCTGGGACTACCTTGGCATGACCCGTGAGATGTAGGGGTCCCCACACTCTCCTCCCTGGAGCCACTCCTTGTTTTGGGCCCGTTTGAGCCCTTGTGTACATCACTTCCTCCTGGTGTTTTACTTGGTGATTTGGCCTTTTCCACTTCAAGAGGTTTAGAATTTGGTGAATGTTGTTGATGTGATCCACTGAGACTGGGAGGCCAAGATATGGAACCGACTGCAACAGGAAGTGGACTTGTAGCAAGCGATGTAAGACCAATTGTACCTTCAGCTCCTTGGACAGATTCGATTACATGCTTTAGTTTACTGAGGGAACGGTTGACCTTGTTGATCTTGCGAGATGGCCACCTGGAAATGCCATGCTGCCTACAGATACGCTTCATCGTGGTAGGGCAAACTGTAAAATCAATATATTCATTGAGAAAATAACTGAGTACTATGGAAAATAACAAAAACAGCTTTTCTTGCAAGCAATTTGATGGAAGTAATATAAAAGAACGGGGGTTAATTGCAGATAGCTTAGATGATGGACTACATGTCTTTTGCACTTAACTTTTACATCAAGCTACCTAAACTTCCAAAAAGTTATGTATAGCTCTTTCTTGCCAAAAATAACGAAAATGCCCTTGATCTTAATTTCAAAAAATACCATTTTTTCCGCCTTTTTAATACTCTCTTTTACATCTACTCAACCGTTTCCACATCTACTATGCGCAACTTTTTTTGAAAGTTTAGGTAGCTGGATAGATTTAAAGCTGGGGAGAGTTGAGTGTAAAAGGCGTGTAGTTCACCATAGCTATATGCAGCATCCCAAAAAAAATGGACAAATATTAAATTGAGCACATACCACCAAGGCTCTTTGCAGCATCTTTAAGACTGCCAGAGAAATATTGCTGAAGAACATCCAAACTGATTGTTTTCTCAGTTTTCCCTCGTTTTCTCTTCAGTTCCTTTCCTTTTTCTTTATTCTCCAAAATGCAAAGAGGATTTCTGTTTCCAGCCACATCACCATTTTCCACATCTGTTGTGCTCACCACCAGCTTCTGTTTTGATGAAACCAGCTGCTCAATCTCTCCACCATTTGGAACCGCGTGAGGCCCGGAAGGAGATTTTATGGATTGGAGCAATCGAATAGATTCGATTCTTGAATCAATTTTCTCACCCATAGAGGCTTCAATGAACTCAACAATACCTTCCTCCTCAAGTTCAATACCAGAAGCAACAGTAAGACTCTGGAAATGTTCTTTCATTGTTCCCAAGATGGAACCCAACAAAGCTTCTTGCTCATATCCATCGGTGATATTAGGAGGAAGAAAGAACTCTAGAATGTACTCATCGTTTGCAGTATGAGTGCTCCTTAAGCAGATTGCGAAGCAACTGGTCAGCCCAAAGAGTCGTGCATAGTGAACTAAAGGGTACTTGGTCTTGCAGAACTGGGTAATGTCTCTGCAGAAACATGAGTTCTGAGACAGAAAGGCCCTCCCGGCCACTCCCTGACCCTTCTGCAAG
>JAYMSW010004308.1:0-11140 GCA_036897725.1 Erodium texanum
GGAAATCACCAATCCACAATGATGCGGGTGGATTCAAAGTGACGCGGATGAGCGGATTTTCGCCCATGCACAACCCTGGGTGTCGGGGTTAGTTAATCGACCACGAGAACCTTTAGTTTCACCGAATAAATAAACTCATAATTATTAATAAAAACCCCAAATCAAAACCCTCGTGTTAACCCTCCAACCCATATCTGAAAACTAAACCTCGAAAAGGCTTGAAGAGTGTTCGAGGAAGATGTCGAAAACGACGCACTTGGAGCTCTGCCTCCATGACTGGTCTGGAGCTCGAACTAGACCTGGGGTTCAGCTATATCGTGCGAGTTCGTCGATCATAACCCAAAATGTCTCCGGACCCATCTTTTGCTTCGGTGTTCGTTAAACAAATTTCATCGACTTTGTTACTAGTGTCCTCGTGGAGTCCAAGAGAACATGGGTTTCAAGATATATCCATACATGCTTAGTTTCATGTTCTTGGGTCATGAAAAGGTAGTTGGAGGAGAGAGAGAGGGAGTGTAAGTTTTAAATTGAAAACAATAATATTAAATGGATATAATTGATTGAAAATGATCTCTATAAAATTTGTAAATATTAATTCTAATTCAAATATGAATTTAAGATTTTTCTTTGTTGGTTTGGTAATATGAAATGACAAAGAACACGAACATTAAAGAGAGGTATCATTTAGAATTTTTCTTAAAAACTAACTGAAGTTACGATGATGATGTATTTGTTTCTTAAAGTTAATGACTCATCAAGATATAACCATAGGTTAAGATACTTTCATAAAATTAGTGTACAGATATATACACATAAGTCACCCTTTATATTAAACTTGATATACCCTATTTTATATTAGAGTAAATTACATCTGACTATATTCAATTATACCCTATTTTCATTTAATTATACCAATTTTGAATTTTTCTTTTAAACTACCCTAACTTTCAGTTTTTTATCTTCCAACTTTTGTCACTAAACTAATAAAATGATAAAATTACCCTTATTTTAGAACCCTAAAATAAAACCCCCGAATCAAAACTCTCACATTAGCCCTATAATCTTAAATTTGAAACCATAAAATCAATCCTTAAACTTAAAAAGACCAAACTATCCCTATTCTGAAAATTACAAAGAACAACATGGGCAGTTTGCTCTTTTCAAGTTTAAAGGTTGATTTTAAGGTTTTAGATTTAAGATTAGAGGGTTAATGTGAAAGTTTTGTTTTAGAGTTTCAAACCAAAGGTAATTTCGTCATTTTAATTAATATAGTGATAACAATTGAGATGTTGAAAAATAAAATAAAAATCAGGATATTTTAAAAGGTAAAATTAAAATCTGATGTAATTAAATGAAAATGGGATATCATTATATGTAGTTAATTTACCCTTGGCTTCAAAGGCAAACAAAAATGATTAACCGTTTTAAATTTAAAACAATAAACCATAATTTCAGACTGTAATTGAAGATGAAAAACATTTTACCGGAAAACAAAAGAGAAGAAGAGCGTGTCAAAAGAAATTCAAATGAGACAATTTAAGGAGGATTAACAACAGTGATTAAATCCTTTAAACCTCCTACACGCGCGCACGATCCCACACGTGCCGCCACGCATTTATCCTCGCCAGCTAAAGTATCTTCTCTGCTGCATTTTGGAGCTCTGCGCGTAAACCAGTAACAGCTACTGTTTCACATTTTCAATTTATACGGGATCTGATCCTCACTCCATTTACTCCGAGATCTCGATTTCCAGGTTGGTTTCTCTTCTCTTTGTCTCTATTTCCATCTCCAGGATCGGCTCCTATCAAATCAACCCCATATTGTTTTATTGTTCCAATCGATTTAACGGCACTCATTCTGATCTCTGCAGTTTCTGCAAATACCCACATCGCAGCTCAGCCAAAAGGTACTCCTTTTTCTCTCTTCAGATCTCTGTGTGCCATGTATGCTCAAATCATATTGCTCTACTCACCAGATCTTGTTATTTTTGAAACTTATCTGTGTTGCTTTTAATTGGATCTGTTTGGTTATCAATCAAAGTTGAGGATGATGGAATTAAAATCATTTAAACGATCAATACGGAACATGATTTTATTCATCGATCTGGTAAGGTTTGGGGTTTGATCGTTTATTGGTGCGAGTGGAAGGCTGGTCTGAAGTTGGTGGTAAGCCATATACAACTAAAATGAAGAAAGATATTTTTTTTTCTTCTCCAAATGGTGAAAATTTCTGGCTTTGGGTATACCCTTTTGGCATGTCGTTGCTAAGTGCAAGTCCTGCCTGTTTTTGTGTTTTTATAACTTTATATGCAATTGACCAGAAAAGCAATTGACTTCAATCTTTCATTCTCATGGGGTTATTGGCTATTTCCAGTTCTAATATACACAGGTCAAAATTGATGTTGCTGATCTGGTTGATTTTATCTTATTGTTCAAGATGTATCCATCAACATGAACTACACACATGTCTTTCAATATTTTGTTTCAGTCTAGATGAATGTCTAATCAAACAATTTATGCAGTCAAAACACCCTTCTGCTGATTTGTATTTTTTCTGCCATTTCGTGATTTGCAGTGACCCATCAAAATGGAAGGAACTGTGTTCACTGCTTCCTTGGAAGGAATGAAGCATATCAAGTCAGAAGAAGGGCAAATATTGTCCAAACCTTTCTTGGATGTATGCAAACTAATATTGCCCATCATAGGTATGTTTTTTGCTGCATTTTGGACAACAAAGAAACATAAGATGGTTTTGTGTTTCAGTTGGTTGTTTGTGGTCATTGGTCTGAAATCTTTTCCTAGATGTTTCCTTGGTTTTCATCTTGCATAACTCTGCTAAAACAAGTTTTGGTTTTGTTACAATATTGTATGGAGATGTTATAAATGGACCTTATAACTAGGCTGCTTCTCAATCTAGGGTAGACGAAAATTTATAACTTTTAGAACTTTCATTCGTGTAAATGATCTGACTTAATTTATCATTTGGTCAAAAAACCATATTTATTTTTGCTGATTTCCTTTATCAGATTGAATGTTGGCCCAAATTATACCTAGAAGTCAAGGAACAATGATTTTCTTTTCCTTGACTAATAGCTTTCCTCACATAGTAGGAGGCATGCAATTCTTTTCAGATATTGGTTTAAAAAAAATGTATTAAAGAACGAAGGGCATTATTGTGTAAAGGAGTTTAATACCAACCTTATCACTGCTTTTATGTTTTATAAACAAGATATTTCGTAACTTTGACTGACATAGATTCTTTGTGTGATTCAAATTATGTGTAGAACAAAAAATCATCATATTAAGCAATTGATTCTAGAAGCTAAACTGAAAAGGATATCTTGTATCTAGGGCAACCTGAGAAATGAATTAGAAGACAAAAGAATTATTTTTTTCTCACACTTGGACATTGAACATGTGGCATATTCTCGTATTTTTGTTGATGGCCAAGGTTTGTCACTTTTGATTAGTAGTTAAGCAAATATAAATCAAGCAATATTTGTTTCTTATGTGAAAAATAAACTTCTCAACTTTTGGATCTCCAAATCTATGTTTTGCATTTATCCGCATAGATGAAACATTAAGATCTTTGAAAGTTATCCCAAACATTGATAAGCGGGGCCTTTTTTTATCAAGCATCCAGGTACATTTTGGATAGTGCTACGTTGGTTGTATGATCCATCTGTTTTAAGAGTTTTTTTTTTCTCATTTTTTCTTTTGTCTAGTTATCGATCCTATGGTACTTATAACCTATATTATTCTATTGTAGTAGTTAACTAGGGTGCCACTTGGCTTTTTAACACCCTGAACTTATTATTTCTCAATGCCAGACAAGTTTGGAGCTTCTATGGCCCTTGTGAAATCTGATATTGGTGGGAACATAACAGTAAGATACATTTACATATATCTAGATGATAAAAGTGAAAAAGAGACATTGTTATATTCTTACTTCATATAAACATTTATTTTGCTAAGTTTTTCCCATTGAATATAACTTCTTCTTTTTTTTTATATTATTTTTTCCTTGCTTGTAGAGGTTGGAAACTAAATATTCTTCCAATCCATCTGAGTTCAACCTCTTGTACAGTATGGTACAAGTAGAGGTCGAAGCTAAAACTGCAAAAGCATCATCTAGCTGTACCAATGGTCTTCTTTGGCTGACAAGGTACATGCTAACTAGTAATGTCGTTTTTATTATATATTTTTATTTACTTTTGATGAATAAGTAACTAACACTAATTTACTGCATGTGGATTTGCCATTGCATTAGCATGAAGAAATAACATACCTTTACCATTGTTTTGATATTTGACATTGTTTTTTGTTTGTTTGTTTGTGAGGTTGGTACCTAGATGGTAGTAAAGGGCAATGAAAATTGCCAACTAAGCAAGAAATGTATAAGATAATCTTATCATAATAACGTAAAAAATCATGGATCTCAGAGTTAGTAGTGGATGTATAAAGGAATTTTCTTGTGTAGAGAATAGAATGACATAAATTCATGAACTGTTGGTGATATCTTGGAAATATCATAGAACAGTATTTTTATAATATATCCCTCCATGATTCTTCAGGGCAATGGATTTCCTGGTTCAACTCTTTCGCAACTTAATGGAGCATCAAGATTGGACAATGACGCAAGCCTGTGCAGATTCCTATACCAAAACTCTGAAAAAATGGCATGGCTGGTTAGCCAGTTCAAGTTTCACTGTAATGTTTCTGATGCCCACTCCACTATATTCTAGCTTGCTTTAGATGTCTTAGTCCGGTGAATGTTGCATGACATGTAGTCCAAAATCAAGTATTTTTTAAACATGATTGGTGTGGTTTATGGAACTGCAATCATGACTTGGTAAATATTCACATGACAGCTTGCAATGAAGCTTGCTCCAGAAAGGAAAAAATTCATGGACGTGATTGGGGGCACAGGTGACACCAATGCTGATATGGAGAATTTCTGCAATAACTTTGCTCCATTCCTTGAAGAAAATCATAAATTTCTGGTGAGATGTCTTGTACTAATTGCTAATTTATCAGGTATTTTTTTTTTGCATTACGAATGTCTTAACTGCAAATTTTTACTCAATCTGACACAGGCTAGTGTTGGCTTGGATGACTTGAAGGCCTCATAATAGGTTTCCTGATGTGGCATGTGCCTCTATATAATGATAATGTTATCATTTATGGTACCCCTTTACTGGATTGTAAACCTCGAGATTGTTAAGTGTTCAGTAGTTTCGATCGCACTGCTGATTACTTTTCTCTAAATCAATGATCTCGGTCGAGTTTGATTAACAAATCTGGACTGAAATTATATCCAAATGTATGGATATTATTATTCAATACAATGCTTGAAACATTCAGATATTTTGTTGGTTTCACTGTTGTTTGGGATAATTGCAAAAAAGAGTACGAAGAGGTTCACTTTTTGCAACTTGTAGCCATTTTTTTTGATAAGTACAAAAAATTGTCTCAACTTACCTTTTTTTGTTGCTCGGTGTAAATTTGTTTCAAAATAATGATTTTACCTTTTAAAAAAACTAATAAGTAAAAAAAAAATCCATAATTTTCATTTAGCTTAATTTTTCCCACTTTATGCCAAAAGAGTTCTTAATTTTTACTTATTAGTTTTTTAAAGGATAAATTGTCATTTCGAAACAAAATTACACAAAAGACAAGGTTATAAAACTTTTTTGCAACTATCAAATGAGAGAGTTATGATTTGCAAAAAGTGAATACTTTTTTGCAATCCCTTGTTGTGACCAGTAGTTCTTATTTATCTGGTTGATTGGTTTCACCATCTATCTCAGTTGTGGTGTGCTCTGGGTCTACTGAATCCATTGGTGATATGAACAGTTTTGGGCTGCCTTCTAAATTTAAGAAACTCTGAGACTAACTATTATGCTTAGATACTCAAGGTTTGCATTGAATAATATTCGGTCAGATTACACACATTAAGCGCATATTTTCATGCACATCCTAAATTTCATACACAAAAGACTCAACATTATCATCCATCCTTTTGCTAGTCCTGAGACATAACCAATCACCGTCTTCGTTGGGTGATAAAGGGAGTGGAATCGAGGTGTTGTGCCATTTGAGGTGACAGGCCATCACCATTTTTCTGCATCAAGCTTGGGATTGGAGTGAGGGGCATTTTGTTCTCCAGTGAGCTCAACGGAGTCTGGCTCGTGCATTGCACCATCCCATTCGCTGGCCTCAAGCATGCCAAGTAGCCTCTCACCTGATTGTTGCACACTGGAAGCTTAGTGGCCTCTACACTCCCTTCCTTCTCCTTCTGCACTGGAGCTCCACTAGGATCCTACATCATAACACAGTTCAAGGTTTTGCATACACACTACAAGCACAGAAAAAAAACTAAAGAAGAGTTGAAAATGACATACCCCAAGTATGAGAAATGTAAAAGCCTGATTATCTGCACCAAGGTAGATCTCAATCAGCTTCCTCAGATCAGCAAGGCTTGCCTCTCTTACAACCTTGAGAGTGGTGATGAACTTGCCAGGATTTTCCTTTGATGCCTCCCATTTCACGTAGACCTCTATCTGAGAGTCGGAGCTGTCATCTGAGCAAGGGTTGTAGTTCTCCTTCGAAGATGGAGTCATCAAAATCTCGTCAAATGGAGTAGTTTCTGTCACATGAACCTCCTCATAGACCTTGTTGGAAGGTTTTGCTCCTCCAACTGGCGTCACTCTAGGTGTGTGGGGATCAATATTTTCAGACCTTCTTTTAGCTGCAGGCATCGGCGTCCCAACATGTTGAGAGAGCTCCCTGTGGTTGCCACAAAGAGTAAATATGTTTTGGATTCTCACACGTCTAGAGGATGCTGATTCTTTCCCATTTTCAGGCTCATTCCTTAAACTTGACAACAACGCTTCTTGCTCGCTAATTTCATTTTCTTTACCTGGAGATTTGCTGGATAGGCTTGGTTTCAGCTCATAGTTCATAGCAGGACTAGATAATGATTCACCAACCATTCTCTTTTCTTCTATTACTTCTTTCTGGACTACTTCATCGTCTCTGACATTTGTTTGATCATCCTCTTCTTCTGTTTCTTCTTCTTCCTCCTCAAAAACAGTGCTGAGAGAACCATATTTTGTGGCAAAAACATCATGATTGTCAGATTGATTAGCAAAAATGGGTGCTTGTTTGACTTCTTGAGTGAAAGTTTCTTGGTCACCCATGTCCAAGTCCATTGATTTGACCATCCCCGGGTCCTCATCACCATAAATCCCCAGCAGCCTTTTGGCAAACCTGCTTCCCTCCATACTATCCCTAGAGCCAGGTTGATCATCTCTGGAACGACACAGCTCAGACTCAATTTCTTCCAGCCGCCTTCTCAGCATTTCAACTTCCTGCTGCTGCTGCTGTATCCTTTCTTCCATTCTCCTCCTCTCCAGCTCAACAAATTCATTGGCCATCCTTTGGCACTCCTCCAATTTCTTCTCCAACTCAAGTTTCAGGATCTGAGTCTGCTCGTTCACCTTCAAGTTGATCTCCTCTTCACTAACCCCAGAACCCTTCACTTCCACAAACTCAAGCTTAGATCTCAGTGCAGCAACTTCTTGTTCTTTCTTTGAGAGTTCTTTGCGAGCTTCATTGCACTCTTTCTCTCTCAGCTTGTTCTCAGTTTGCAGCTTGCAGATGAACTGATCCATGGCCGTGATCCTTGAACCTAGGAGTACTGCTGAATTGTCAGTTTTATCCTTAACGGGTGTGTGAAGGCCACGAACAATGCACTTTGCTTTTGCTCCGTACTCAAGTGTAGATATGGTCTTGTGAATCTCCTTAGGGTCTGGACTTGCACACAGAATCATCAGAATTTTGGACTTATCATCCTCAAAAGAATCCTGAGAACAAGACAAACTCATAAAATCAGACAAAGCAAAACACATGATAAAGGGCACTTGGCTGTCTCTAAAGGGCACATGAACTACCAAAACAACTAGAACTCACTTGTAGAAGCATGGTGAGCTTGCTGTCTCTAAAGGGCACATGAGAGTCACCGTTTGCAATAGATTCAACAACTCTTTTTAGAGAAACATTTCCTTGGTTGATCTTGGCTGTCTGTAGTTCAAATGATAGAAATCTCAATCAATGTTCATGATCAAGTGTAAGAGAGTAATTGAAAGAGGCATGTGATATATACTAGTAGTAAAGAGGAAACTGAAATCAAAGTTCACATGATCTCATGAGGTTATATTATGACCAAGATTAGCTTCAGAGGTTTACCTGCATTTTTGCTTCAAATCCAGTTTGGCCCGCTTGCTCAATATTTTCAGAACCTGCCATGTCAACAAGCATCAACCTTCCTCCCACTGTTGGGACATCAAGGATTATCTGTAAAAGAAAAGAAGTTATTCAATGTTAGCCACAGGATGTCTGATTTAAGACATCATTTTCTACAAATTCAAATGAATTTTACCATGCAGTGACTTCTGGAACTTCTCTCATTACACAATGTGCTCTTGACAATCCTTCTCTTCTCCACCTTCTGAATCTCCTTGGAGAGCTTTCCAGCTTCAGTTCCAGAAATGAAAGTCGCATTCTTTGCTTTCTTTCCCATCACTTCAAGTCTCACCTACGGATGAAAGAACGACTTTTGAAATTAGTAAGAACATGATAGTGCCTGACTGATACATCACCAAACAAGATGGAGCATCTATAGTTAGTTCACAAGATCGTTTCAAATAGTTCATGAAGCCAACATGTGTAACCATCATTAGAAAGTGATGGAAAAGGTCACATGTCACCTTGACACTATCTGTTAGTACTTAATTGTGAAAGTGCCTCTTCTAATTGCACTACTTTCAAATAAGAAAGGCCAGTTAATCTGGAACATACACGACCATGAACGCATACGCTCACATATCATACAAACATCCATAGTTCATTCTGTCAAAAACCATTAAACTACACAAATTACTCAATTGCCACACAGCCAGATTGTTACTATCTAGGTAAAATCAGACAACCACACCTGCTCCAGGTAATCAACTAAGAACAGATCACAATCTACAGTCATATAAGACCAAGAATGCAGAGGGTCACATATCATACACAAATTCATAGTTCAGCTATTTCTATCAAAAACCAGTAGACTACACAAACTACTCAAATATCACCAAATTCTTGCTATCTAGCTAAAAACAGGCAACTACACATGATCCATATAACCAAAATACCAAATCACAATCTTCAGTCATAAAAACCCCTATGATCAAATGACAGAAAATGAAAAGGCAAACACTAAGAAAATGAGTCAAATGACATTCAAATCAGACATTAATTGATATTCATAGAAGTATGTAGAGGGAAATGCAAGAATGAAATACAAAAAAGCAAATCACCTTTGATGCACTGCCCCCCTTAGGCCAGCCAAGGGTAAACCCTCCACCTCCACCATTGCTGGACAAAAGGTCATAAATTTCTTCATTGTAGATCTCCAGAACAGTAACCTGAACAAACATTGCAGGACTGATTGGGTCACCGTTCTCATCCTCCCTTTCCCCTAAAATGTCCTTCAGAGACCGGTACACAATCCCAGGCTGCTTCGAGCACCCAAACATCGTATGGCTCTTGCCGGACCCAGTCGGTCCGTACATCATGATGGTACATTTAGCCCCAAGCTTCACGCCGTTGATTCTAGTCTGAATGAACTTCTTGTAGAAGGAGTCAAGATCCTCCTCTTCGGACAAGGAAATGCCGTCGAGGGTGAAATCCCTGTACCCGATGTCAGCCCTAACCCGGCAGGTCTGGCGGTCCGGGTTGATCTGCAAAACCGAGATGGGTTTTTCTTTCCGGTCCGGGTAGTCTCGAATCCGGCCGACGACCTCAACTGGGTGCTCGCCGGTAGGGGTTTCTCGGACGGCTGAGGTCGGATTCGGAGATGGGTGTGGGGTTTTTGCGCTGTTGAAGTGAAGACGGTGCTTGGCCTGTGGAGTCCTCAGGTGGGTCGCTGGGGTCTGGATCTGTTTCGAAGGAGTCGGAGCCATTTCACGGTTTTTCAGCCGAGAATTGAAGCTGTCGACGTTACGATTCGGTGGCAAAGAGTACAGTAAACCTAGCAAGAAAGATGGAGAGAGATAAAGCCGATTCAAGGAGAATCAGAGAGAGAGAGAGAAGTGATTTGGATACGAAATATGGGGAGAACAATTAATTTGAAGATTGAAATTGAAAGAAAAGTAGCCGTTACGATTCTAACGTCTCTTTTTTCTTTCTTTTTTCCAATTCGATTCTTTTTTTTCTTGTGAACTAGCGGTGACCGAGAAAAAAAACATATTTGAATTGGCTGGGCTTCTACGGCCCATTATACAAGTCAACCTTTGAATTTTCCTGCCATCTTTTTTGGTACCCCAACGGAAAAGGATTTTAAAACTATCAATTTTGTAATCCTAAACTCTTCTACTAAATAAATACAGAATACCAAACATTTGATTAATTTCTACACTTTGATTAATAAACATACTATGATCATTTATTTAACTTAAACACTAAAATAGTAGGCTTTCATAAAGAGCCATTATTTTTTGTGTTGCGCCAGTTGCATTAGATTCAATGCGTACTCATCTTCCGCGAACAAATTTGTATATTATGTGAGGAGCTTGATCCAAATTTCTATATTGTTGGGCTACGAGTTATAAAAAATTCTTCTTCTTTGTCCAAATAAACCAAGCCCAATAAAACCAAACCAAGTCCCACGAAAAATAATTCAATGTCCAAGTCCAAGCCCATCCAAAACCACACCTAATTAAGGCCCACCCTCTCTTCATCTTCCCACCTCTCACATGCAAACCCTAGCGGCGTCGACTCACCTCTCCCTTGCCAGTCCATCTTTCTCCGTCTCTCTATACTTTAATACTTGTATAGTATGTAATTTCGAATTTCAAATTAATTTCCCGCCCATGCCTATAACTCTATTTTAGTAAAGTATAACTGTATCTGTATCCAACTTTCCTCCATGCGTCGCTCCTATTTCTCTTCTCTCTCACCATTCTTCTAATTTAATTTCAGAACACTATGTTCGCACCGCCTGTTTGCCGCCGGCCCGTATCAGGTGACAAGGTTCCGGCGACTGCCAGATCCTCCAAACCCCTGACCCCAGCATCTGCCAAGAACGCCGT
>JAYMSW010004309.1:0-11137 GCA_036897725.1 Erodium texanum
AGTCGCTGGACAAAAGCTTTGGCTATGGGAAGAATTTTGGTGCCAAGTATGAATTGGGGAAGGAAGTTGGGAGAGGGCATTTTGGGCATACATGCGCTGCAAGGGGGAAAAAGGGTGAGCTCAAGGACCAGCCTCTTGCAGTGAAGATCATTTCTAAAGCAAAGGTACAACTCACTTGATCTTTGCTTAAATTAGACTGTTGAAGGTATGCCTATAACCTGTGTGGGTAATTTGACAATGGGGCTTTCAAATTCTCTCTCTTCTTAAGAACCTGACCAAACTGAAAACTAGTTCGAGTTTTCCTTGAATTGTTTGGATCGTGGACCTATTTGGGCGTCTGGGTTTTCAATTTTGTTTTTTTTTATCGACTTGAATTGATTGTGATATTGACCGTCTATTATATGGGTTCTAGATATGATCCATTAACCGATACTTCAGTGGAGATATAGTATTACTGAAATTTGCAAGTCTTGCTTTTGTAAGATATCCTTTGCTGGAAGAAAGATTTTATGCATTTAAACTAAATTTAGATTGACATTGTCCTAGAAGTGTTTGGTATATTGGCCTGAATCCAATTTGCAGCTTAGATAGAGAGAGCTTCATAGTTGGTGATAGTTAAAAGTCGTGGACTTTTACCTGCTAACAAAATAGTATTGAGGAAGACGCATTTTAGTGATGCATACACATTCCAATTAGCATATTTTTATTTGGGTTTTGTGTACAAGCTCTTGTTTGTCTATTGCATTGTCACTTTCTCCTCTGTAGGATCTGTTGACTCGTGGTATAACAAATACAAGGAAGTCATCATTGGTCCTATGCCTTACGAGGATAATACAAAACCTTTTATTCTCTTTGGTTATATAGTAGTGAGGAAGAAACGAGCGGAAAAGATGAATATAATAAACTTACCATTTTGTTATGTTAAAGACAGGAGATAACATCAATGCATGAAAGTCTGTATCTGTCTATACCTATGAGGACGATATATTGCCTATTGTTTTCTTTAGTTTTATTTTAACAAGCGACAACATGTGGAAAGGGTGAATAGACTTACCATTTTGTCATCATATATAAACGATGCAAAAGGTTTTCTAACCGACAATGATATGAAGAATCCTACCAGAATAGGACATATCTAGCAGGAATGGAAACCATTTATATCAATTCTATAATGCAATTGTGGTTACATTCCTGTATATGATGTAGAACTATGCATTTAATCTATATGTAATTGATCAGAGCAGCAGCGTTATTTCCTGTACGGCTTAAACTTAATAATTAGATATCATGTGATTATTGCATAGCTGTTACACAAAAAGAATTGAAACTGGTTGACGATTGACTTGCTAATTGCCTATGACAAAAAAAGTAAACATTGATTTGTTTCCCTTGTTTCCCATTTTTCTTTGTGGGCAATTTTAAAGTTTTCTATAACTGGTTTTGTATCAAGATTTTAAAACATATCCTATGGAATTTTTGTTGTGACACTCCAAATTATCTATGGAATAAAGGAATGTTAAAACACATTTCCTTGGGAAGGGAAATTATTGGATTAAGTACTGCTGTTATCTTTAAATCTTTCTTGATTTTCGATTTTATTTGTTAACAAAATGGACCAAATGTCCCTCTGATTCAAATGTTCAGGGGGATAGCAGAAATAAGCTCTGGTACACAATTAGTCAAATATTGAACTTTGGACATATAGATTCTCATCCATTGCACGGTGTGATGCAAAATACTTGTATTGATATTCGATCAAGCAATATTTAGTGTCCTCCCTGTACTGATTTGAATTGAGACTATGCACATTTGGTGCTTCGGATGGACGTGTTACTGCATCCATTCTTTCTTGCATTTCCACTACCTAGTGAAGGATGGATGCATTTCATCCACACAAATCCATTCATCCTTTTCCCATCCACCCTACCCTATTATTAGTTGTCTCATAGTTCAGTTGCCCTTATCGTCCATAGTAGGAAGAGCTAATTGTATAGTATACTGTGTGTTATTTTTTTTCTCGGTTTTATCAGTAACAGAGAATAGCTTCTAAGAAACCTTGAGAGCTTGATTTGGTTCATATGAACCTTCAATTGCCTTAATTTGTTTGAATCTAAATTAGCAGACCATTCGTTACTTACTTGTTACTAAGCCAAAAAGGAAAGAGCGTGTAAGACCTTCGCTCTGTAGCAAGATTCTAAACTGTTGCACTAGTAGTTGGTAAAAAGAAGAAACTCTTGGAAGGCTATATTTCTTTTACTTTGCTTGATCGGTGTAGTGCCTTCAATATGGTCAGTATTCCAGCTATAAACAGGGGTAATAATTTGTCCGCCTAAATTATTTCTAGAGTTATTCAATGTAAAAAAAGAAGTAAACAAATAGTTTTGGACTTAGGCTTACTGCATATGACCCACAGAAACTATCTTGTTCTTGTTTACATTTTGTTTATTCATATACGTGCACTGTTTTTGTGGATGGTATATTCTAATATTCAACTTCATGCATTCCTTTGTAATAATTTTGTGAACTGACAAGCTCTTTGCTATTGTGGATGTAAACTAGTATTTCAATAAAATTTGAATGTGAACAAGACAAATTATTATCTTTGACAAATAGAATAATTTCTTGTTTTCACTTCTCACACTTATATGTTTCTGCACTGTTTCACCTTGTCACGTACATTGTTCAACTAGCTAGTTCCTCATCTCTTATTGAGTCATGACATATATCCCGTTCTAATTTTCCTTTCTTGTCATTGATAATTCAGTGGTTGTTTTCTTACTGATCGTTGGATATGGAAGCATGTGCTTTGTAATTACTATGTAAATTTGTTATGGTTATGCCATCTTACAAAGCCCAAGAAAAACCTATGGGCAAAGTTGGTGATGTGTTCCTCTAAAGCCAGTTTCTTTTTGTCTCTGGCATTGTAGTCTATGATGCTTTACCTGAATTTGAAGTTCGTTTTAGTGGTCTTGTTGCTCATAAATGATTTGTTGATGTCTTGAATACCTATATCCATGTCTTATAAATTGTTTATTCCTCAGATGACGACAGCAATATCAATAGAAGATGTCCGGAGAGAAGTGAAAATATTGAAAGCATTATCAGGGCATCAGCATCTTGTCAAATTTCATGATGCGTGCGAAGATGCAAATAATGTGTACATAGTCATGGAGTATGTCTCTTGTTTATAATTCGACGAATTTAATGCACTCCATCATTAAACTGCATTTATTCTCATTCTCTCTGTTCCTATTTTTGATCTGCTAGCCCTCAGTTTGTTTACATAGAAAGTTACATGATTTCTTCTTAAATCGTGAACTCTTTCATACTCTCTTACATCAACTTAATATTTTCTTCCTTCTAGCGTTTATATCATGTCTATCTGGTCTATACTTTTTCAGCATAAGATATTTTATAAACAGATTTTGTGTATGTTTTCCATGGATAATCTAGTGACTGGTTGTCGTCGTTGTATGCATGTTGAATGATGAATTACATTTAACTTCTGTTGGTATCATCAAAAGTTTTGTCTCACATTTCAGAATTACTAACTTATCTGAATCTATGAATACTTGCTAGATTGTGTGAAGGTGGGGAGCTTTTAGACAGAATTTTGTCAAGGTAATATTATTGTTGATGCTATTTATATTATATCTATTTTATAGAAATGTTGTCATCTCAAATTAAACCACGTTTCTTCTATTTGTAGAGGAGGAAGGTACACAGAGGACGATGCAAAAGTTATTGTTGTGCAAATTCTAAGTGTAGTTTCATTTTGTCATCTTCAAGGTGTTGTTCATCGAGACTTAAAGCCAGAGGTGTTTACTCTTCAGTTTCGATTGATTCTTTCTTGTTTGATTTAACTTATAAGTTATGATGGCTAATTATACCCTTTTCTCTTATTTCCCGGACAGAATTTCCTGTTCACTTCTAGAAATGAAGATGCTGACATGAAACTTATTGATTTTGGCCTTTCCGACTTTATCAGACCAGGTGATAATTTAAAATCATACCCTCTTTTATTTATCAGTCCATCTCCCAATAAGGTTATTTTTCATATCATAATTATACTGGCATTTTTATTCTTGGTGATGTCAAAACAGAAAATGTCAAGGAAAATAAATAGTAAACTTCGTTATAGTTGCTTTTCTGGAGTAAAGTTGTCCTATGAGCTGTTTATTATACACGCAGACATCCTCTGATATGTATCTAGTTTATTTTTGTCTCTTAATTTGGAAATCACCCCATCCAGAAAGGAGTTATCATCTCGTTCTCTTACTATAAGCTTGTCTCTTGGAATTTGTGGTGCCTTCGGAGAAAAACGATGGCACATTAGCTGAACTGAAACTGTCTCTTAAGTTGGGTAAAATAAGATGCTATTGTTGGATGGTGAAACGTGCTCATACCAAAATTAGTCAATTACAACAACCCTTTGAAGAATGGGTTAGCAGGGCCCAAGATATAATTCTAGTATACAGCTAAAATTTTCACAATTTCGTACTTGAAAGCTTAGTCTGCAGCTTACAAGTAACTCTTCTGTTGTTTCAGCTACATCATAGATTTATTCACTCACAATGAATGCTTTCTGCTGCCCGTTAATTGATGAATTTTTATTTCTTCCCCACCATCATCATCTCTTTTATTGGCAATGTGTAACCGATGAAAACTGCAATGCTCTTGCTTCTTTTTCTGCTGATTGTGATGTAAAAGTCTCCTCATTTTGCTGTTATCTTGTGTGGTTTAGTTATGTGCTAGAAATATAATGAATTACTATGTTTTCTATTAATATTTAGAAATCAGAACTCTATCCCTCCATCTCCTATATTATTAATCGGTTGACCTATGTGGGTCATGAGCCAGGGGAAGAAACATGATGATAGCACTTTATCTTCTTCTAAATAACCTTTAAGGGTAGTCTAAGAGTATTATTTGCTCAGACATGCCGTATCTGTTTATATATTGAAACCCAGTAGCGAACTATTCTTAAGTACATAAATTTGTTTGTTTTGAAATGAATATTTTGACAGTATGCATGGTGTAAGGGACACTGCAATGTTTCTTGATATTCTGCGCAGACTAGTAATATAACATGACAGTATTCATCCATTGTTCTTATTTGGGCCAAGTACAGGAAAGTCCTTACTATTGTATTTTCTTTCGCCTTTTTCGTATCTGTGTATGTGCAGATGAAAGACTTAATGACATCGTTGGAAGTGCATACTATGTTGCACCTGAAGTCCTGCATAGATCTTATAGTCTGGAAGCAGATATTTGGAGCATAGGTGTTATTTCATACATCTTGTTATGTGGGAGTCGACCTTTCTGGGCAAGGACAGAATCAGGGATATTTCGTGCTGTACTAAGAGCTGATCCTAACTTTGAAGATTTGCCTTGGCCTTCTGTATCTCCAGAGGCTAAGGACTTTGTCAAAAGGCTCCTGAATAAGGACTATAGAAAGAGAATGACCGCAGTCCAAGCTTTGGGTAAGCTGGTAGTCACATTGTGAATGTTTCCAAAAATCTTTTGTGATGAGCAAATCAGTTTTTTCTGATTGTTGTTACTAACAAAAACAACTTGTTACTGCAGCTCATCCATGGTTGAGGAACGACAGTCGTCCCATCCCATTAGATATATTGATCTATAAGTTAGTGAAGTCATACCTTCATGCAACACCTTTCAAACGTGCAGCACTTAAGGTAGCACCTTACATTTGTTTCCCTTTTTTTTGTCATCGTCATCATTACAAATTCACAATTGACAACAATAAAGTGGGGGTTGGCTACATGAATCCTCTAGCAAAACTTCTGAAAGGAAGCGCCAGAAAACTTTCCACATAAACTTTTAACTAAGTAGCAATCATTATTGGAATTGTTCGATATCATTTATTTGGAAGTCATCTTTATTAAAACTTGAACATATGTCATTTGGTACTTCGTGTATCGGTGCTGAAGTTGCTTGTAAAGATGAATGAGAAGTTGATTTCTGACAATTACTTACCTTTTAGATCCTTCGAGTGTGATATTCATATTCAGTATTACTTTGGTCTTGTTAGGATCAAACTCTTATTTCCATCTTATGACTTGTCATTACAGGCTCTGTCTAAAGCTTTGACCGAGGATGAACTTGTGTATCTCAGAGCTCAATTCCAGTTGTTGGAACCAAATAAAGACGGACGTGTCTCTCTTGACAATTTCAAAATGGTTAATTTCTGCTTCTGCTTCCTCTGATCTATTTATTGGCTTTTTGAAATGAACTTTATACTTAGAAAATAAAGTTTTTTTTTTTGCAGGCTCTTGTTAGAAATGCAACTGATGCCATGAGAGAGTCAAGGGTTCCTGATATTTTAAATGTGGTAGGTCACCTAAACATTTACCTCACTTGTTGTGAATGCCATCGCTTCTGAATTTGATGGTTACTTATGTTACTGGAACATCATGGACTATGTTATTTTATGCACTCTTTTTCAACATATATGATTCTGGTGTTCTTGTCTTACATAGATGGAGCCACTAGCTTATAGAAAGATGGATTTTGAAGAGTTCTGTGCAGCTGCAATCAGCACACATCAGTTGGAGGCTCTTGAAGGGTGGGAGCAGATTGCCTCTGCTGCTTTTGATCAATTTGAACTAGAGGGTAACAGGCCCATCTCGGTCGAAGAATTGGCAAGGGTAAGGAAATTTAAATGTCTTGTAGAACATGCTGTGCTTGTTCAAGTCCCTACCTCACCACTGATTCACTGCAGGAACTGAATCTGGGCCCTTCAGCATATTCCATCCTCAAAGATTGGATCCGAAATACAGATGGGAAGCTTAGTCTGCTCGGATATACCAAATTTTTGCATGGGGTGACGCTCCGTAGTGCAAATACAAGACACCATTAAGTGTTTAGCCATTGGCATATAGTTTCCTGAAAATTCATGGCATTCAGTGGATGCGGAGATTTTTTTTTTCATTATCTTTGGGTTGGGGTAAAGGAAATTGTGTATAAATGGATTTGTTAGTGAAGATTGCTGCAGGTTATTTAAAGTGGAAGATTTGCCCTGCTAGTTTTGAACCTCATAAATTTCCTTCGGTTTGGGCTCAAAGTGGGACTGTTTTTATCTATCTTTAAAATGAAAAGAAGAAAAAGGAAGGTGAAAGGATTAAAATAGTTGATTCAACTTTTAGTATTCTGACTATTATCCAGTGATCATGTTTTTTTAGCGTATGAACAGTGAAAAGTGTAGATGATCAAATTTGATTTGCAGCACATTTAGATGGATTTATTATATATATATATATATTTTTTTTTGAAGAAGGGCATTGGCTATTTTAACCTGTAGAGTTTTGCTTGTTATGGTGGCTTGTAGCAAACTTGTGATGGTTTTGGGCCTTAAAATGGTCACTTTTGCTGGGTTTGATACTGCTTTTATTTGAATAGAGGATTTGAAACTAAAGAGTATTGTTTTGCTAACAATATAGTCGCTTGTCAAATTTGAGTCTATGGTATTACAATTTTTTTTTTGTCTATGGAGTATTTAAAGAACTGATTACTCGACTAATGGCACGTTAATTTTGTATATGTTAACATTGTTGTAAGAATATCAAATAAATTGACGAATGCACATAGCAAGAGCACCGTCGGGCACCAGCTCGCCGTCGAAATAGCTCTGACACGCCGTTCGTTGCTGCTGGCTGTTGTGTGGTGTTCTGCTGCTGAAGGAGGATGATGATAAATTCAGAGCAAGGATAAAAGCTGGGCAAAGATGAGACCAAACCGCTTGTACGAAGAATATGCAATACTTGGGCAATGTATTTCTGGTCGTCGTTTAGTTTGGACAACGAATGGGTTTACTATCCTTCAAGTACAATTCTGGACGACGTATTAGTTGTTTATCGTACAAGTGTCAACGTACTTGGGTGACTGATCCGTATTTTCGTCGATCAAGTGGTGATTAGAACGACGAATATTATAAACGTCGGATAAGTGGTTAGTTGGACAACATATAGTTTTTTTTGTTGGACAAGTTGCATTTTAGGCCGACAGAATCATTTGTTTCGTCGGCCAAAATGCTTTCTGTAGTGGTGTTTCTATGCTGGATTGCCAAGGCGACAACCTGACAGTCAGTCTCAATAATAATTTGCTGCCATCCCGCCTCCTTTGCCCACTTCAATGCTGCACGAACCGCACAAGCTTCAGCCTAGTTATGTTTGATAGTTCCATGTCTCTTCAAAGATCAGGCCCAAATCAGCTCCACAGAGGCCGTGCGTGCTACCATTCCCATAATGGAGAGTTCTAGTCTTTTACTATGGGTGTCTGTATCTTGTATTTGGTTGTGCTGCACTATTATTTGCTCTTCAATAATTTTCAGTTTTGGGGTAAGTATATGAATCAACGACACATATCATTGAGTTGTTTTGATGGTTTTTATCAACTAATGTACAAAGATATATGGGTTTTGTCGGAGAACAAATGGGTTCAACTTACAAATCATCTTGTGTGTTTATCTCAAGTCAGTCTTATTCAGGCCTGATCCTTGGGCTCAAACTACTTGTTTTACAATTTTATCTCATCTTAATCAAGACGCTATAGACCCGATAAACTAAGATATTGTCTATAACTTGCTTATCAGAGTTGAGTAGAGTGCGCAAATCTATTCTTAAGTTTCACAAAGAACATCATAGAGAGATGGAGCCCCAAACTTATTCTTAAATTGGTCTATTGATTCACTTTTTTTCGACCAAAGAATATGACAAATATATCGAAGTAATTGCATGATAGTGAAATGCCACCCTAAAATCCTTTTCGAGAAAACTAACAAATAAATGGTACCCACCAAAATGAAGGCCATTTGCAACCCGCTAGAAGTTTCCTAATGGTTTTGTTTACGTAGAAAAGAGTGAACAAGTATAAAAGACAAGTAACTCTAACCTACTAAATCCAACAATAACAACAAATTTTGTCAATTAAATAAGTATGAAAACAATGTTAATTACCGTTCCATGAGCATCAAATTAAATGAAGAAATCCATTTTTGAATCTGAATCGTTTTTCCATCCCCATAAGCTATTGAGGTGTTGTTGTTGCCTGAATAGCTATTCTGCTACATGACATCGGGGAAAGGTTACATAAATAGTCACTCTTTTGGGTCACGAAGCTTTAAACTAAAAGGGTGTATACCCTACATTTTGATGGCCACCTAGCTTGAAGGCGATGCCTTGGCATACATTAGGTACTGTTTCGTTGAGAACAAAATGGATAGTTCAGTTTCTTATTTATGTATAAAACTTGAAAATTATTCTATGATTATTCTAGGAATGTAAAAAGTAAAATACCTTTTTCATGGATGATTTTCTTAAAATCAAGTTAACTTTTTGATTCTTGAAAAATGACAAATAAATAGACGATATAAACTAGAGAATCAATTTAGACCACTTATCTAAAAAACAAAAATTTATGTGTTGCCAACACATAAGATGACCAAACAATATGGGGGAAGATCAGGCATACTCAAGATATCGTCTTCGTACTCGCGCTGAGGAATGGACTCCTCACGGCAGCTATAGTAATGGCGTTCATCTTTCACAATCGTATTGTGGAACACAATGCAAGCCTTTATGATTTAATCGATACCCTTTAGATCCCTCACAGAAGCTCCGGAGACTCTCGTAGGTAGTGGATTTGGCCATCCGGAGGTACTTGTCCAGGCTTTCGGCGGAGCACCCTGTTGCAATCATTCAGATGGCGGTCATATAGTTCTGGAGTGGCGACAACCCAAGTTGACCTAGGGTGTCGGGTTTTTGTAAGAAGAATGAGTTATGGGCACACAACCCATCAACAATCTGGGAGATAAGTTACTTCCGCATCCGGAACGTCACCAAGCAACGAGTTTTCTACAAAATAGTCGGTCACAAGCTGTTGGTGACCCCGCACCCAATTACGTTCGAGATTGGGCCGCTTCTTCCTTGGCTGACTACTTGAAGCGCGAGCACGAGCGGCTGCAGCCATCACCCTACGCGACAATTGTTCTATTTGTCTCTCGTATGCCTTCAATTGTTCGTCGATGTGCTCGTCTTCAGACTTGTCGGACTCGAATGATGAAGAAAATTGCAATAGTTCGAACGAGTTGATTTCAGGGTCGTTAAATGGGTTGTAATTGAGATCCATTTGTGGTGATAGATAATTGTGCAAAAGAAAAGATTATATGAAGTTGAGAGAATTACGAGTGTGTGATAGTTGAAATGTGAGGGGTATATATAGGGGTTTAGTCGATGACATTTTTGTAAATTTGCAATGTTTCAAGGGTAATTTAAAAAACAATCAGAGAGTCCTTGGTGACCCAACAGCTCCTTGATACCGGTGGCACATCCCCAATTGTCAGCTGACGTGTCGCCTTCTCATTGACCCTAGCATCACAACATCCTTCGCTGGCATCGCCTCCCCGTAGAGGGACGGTGCTGGGCTAGCACTGATGCCGATGAGATGGCACTAGTGGACACTTCCAATAGACTTTCCCTTAACTCTCATTCCAATTTCACATGAGTACGCATTTCAACGTTTATATTTATAATTTTTAGCAGTACACCTATAATTGTCAAAAGAGTAGTATATACCTATAAAAAAAATATTTCTATACCTAAACCAAAATACATTTTTTTCTTATTGTCGAACCTTGATCTCTGGAGATTGTAGTTCGTACGTAGGTAACGCAGCGAGTTGGCGTGGAAAAGAGATAAACAAGTTTCATGACATAAACTTAGAACACAAACTACAAAAGTTTGAGAGGAAACTGATTTATTATAATAATTGGTTGCTCCATAATGAAACAAAAGAGATACTTATATAATGCTTATGGTATAATATCCTAATTGGAAATTAACTAAATTACCAAACCTTTTACTTATAGGAAATTACCTATATTGTTCCTAACTACATAATAAGCAATTTAAAACGGAAATAAAAGCACTAATTTTGAAAGATATTAATATATATTATTTAATGGATGATTTAAGATTTTAAACCTTGATTTCATAGCCCTAGAATCTTCGTATTTGAAATAGCTTCGCTTGGGCATCTTACGAGCCTTAATTTGAGCTCGTATGTAGAAGTTATAACCATCTAGAGATAGACGGCTCGTTTGAGCTCCTTTCATTCACTT
>JAYMSW010004310.1:0-11135 GCA_036897725.1 Erodium texanum
CTGTACTAAGGCCCGTTATCGTTCGGTTTGTACCTTGCCCGGCGTTCGCCGCTGCTGGAGACATCGAGATGTCGTGCTCTACATGCACGACGACCTCCGTTGACCTTATCCCTACAGATCCGTCCCCGAGTATCAGGATACCCATGTCCTTGCTGTTGTCCGTTTGCCGAACCACCGCTTGCTGTTGCCGAGGAAGCGTCGCTGCTGTGTGTAGCCATGTTGCCGCTACCGTGTATAGCCATGTTGCCGTCGCCGAAAATTGTGTATAAACCCTAGTTTTGAGAGAGAGTTCAAAAACAGAGCGCCTTAGATATAGTGACGTAATTTATACGGTTGACAGAACATTCCCCCAACATGAGAAATGCAAGTTTTAATTTGAACTTTTTTTCCGTAGAATGTTCAAATAATAAGTCTCATGTTAGGGAAAAACTTAAAAAGGTAAGTCGGAATAGTCGGACAAGATTATACACTAATTGAATGCATCAGTAGTGTAAGTGTGGTTCAGAACATCTACAGGTATCACAAACTTGTTATTCCCTCAAACTAACTAGCGTAAATGACCATAGTTGTTTTAAGAAGCTGGTTGTGGATGGGCACCTTCACATAGTTAGTTACCAAGCCGAATCTCGCCCGTTGACAGAATTAACCAGATAAGTAGCTCCACCTACTAAGAACTAGCATATACCACAACCCATATATAGAACAAGAAAGAACTCTTAGCATGTCAACTCTTATTATGTTTGGATCTGTTAAGTTTCTTCTTAATATGATATTAAAGCCCAATATTTCTCCCACCTACATACCCCTTTATGCAATCTTAATTTGGACTAAAGTCTTATGGTTCACGTGTCAAGTCTGATACTGAATCCCGATTTTCACGTGTAAAATGTGTCAGAGTCTCACATCGAATAAATGTTAATCATAACACCAACGTAAATAATAAATCTAAATCTTTATCTATTAGTTCGAACTTTTAAATAAATAAAACCTTAACACAAACTAAATGTATTAAGATAGATTCCAAACAAGAAAAAATAGGAAAAGAATCTAGGGACAATATTTGTTTGATGCCATGATCGATCATTTCGATAAAAAAAAAACATACCCAATACGTGATATCCATATATCCCTCTATGCTCAAAAGTCAAACCTACTTACATACATGTTGATTTTATCAATAGAAAAAACAAACTAATAATTAAAATACTTTTGGATTTCATTAATCTCATAACAATCATATGTGATTTTCTAAAACTCTAGAGACATTCCTCTTAACGAGGAGCGTGTCTTTCGGGCAACATACCTATCCTCCGCACAACAACACATTATGCGAAACACCAAACAAAAGACAACATGAAATCAACCGAACCAACCTCATTTTTGTTGCTCTTTTGTTTTTGTCCAAAACCTTCTTCGTCTATCCCATCTAAAGTTCAATCTCCAGACTTGTATACACATTTTTACATCGGGCTCGAAACATAACAACAACAACAATAACAACTGTCGAGAGAGTTGTATCATGTCGAACAGTTCTATGTCAAGACAACAACAACAACCCGGTTGTAACATATTTAGTGCGTTTTTCGGGAAGCGTAGCTTTTGGCTGAAAAGATCGACCTCCACGGGCTCAATTCCTAATTCACGAGGTAGCAATTCGTTCAAAGCACGTAACGCTCATTCAAAGAGAAGGAGTGGCTCGGATGAGACAATCTTCCTCGGAAACCACTCCAAAGCGTTCGAGGTTGTCCCCAAACCCCGTCCCACCCAACAACAGGTGACGATAGGGCCAGGGTCAGAGACAAGGACAGTTCAGGACACGAGACTCCACCAACACGGTTGCAATAACTATGAGGTTAGGAGAGCTGAGGGCGATCAACCAACGCAACGGCAATTGCCACTCAGCCAATCAAATTACAATAGTGCCACCCAACCATGCAAGAGGGCACCGCCGCCGTTGGGTATCTCCGGCGAGCTCGACAGCATGATCAACTATCACCAGAGATCGAAAGGAAGCGGCACGTTCGTCCGAGCTTCCTCCGGCAACGTCATGGTCTACGGAAACTTGGGTAACCTAAAGAAGTCAGGAACAAACCCTAACGCACAACCTTACAACCCTTTAGGGAATGGGGTCAAGAACCCTAACCAAGATGGTCAAAACCCCCAAGATCCTTCTCTTTGTAGGGCTCTATCGACGAGAATGGATCCGGAGAAGCTGAAGATCATGGGAAATGAAGATTACAAGAACGGTCGGTTCGCGGATGCCCTAGGACTCTACGAAGCTGCGATCGCGATCGATCCCAATACAGCTGATTATAAGTAACAAAAGTGCAGCCTTAACAGCTCTAGATAGGATCCTCGAGGCCGTCTTCGAGTGCACCGAAGCCATTCGTATCGATCCTTATTATCACCGAGCTCATCACCGCCTTGCAAAGTTGTACATAAGGTCTTTACTTACTTCTCTTTCTAGGGCTCTATCGATTCAGTTTATCACCTTCAATGTGTGGTCTTCGGAAAGTCTTTACTTACTTCTACGAGGAAATTAACCAGTTGATCATCATCTTAAGCTTTTGGGTTGGATAGGGTTTTGAAGGCCCGCACTTGTTATATAAACTGGTGTTGTAACTAACATTTATACGATGGGATATTCTAACAGTAACATTTAAAGATATATGTTTAGACTAACATTTCGATCAATTTTTAGTTGAATCGGGTTGTAACATTTTTAGGTGTGTTGTACATATATAGGTTAGGAGACATAGACAAGGCAATGTATCATCACAAGCAAGCAGGACCCGAGGCTGACCCAGACGACATAACCAGAAGCAACAAGCTTCGGATTCATCTAAACAAGTGCACCGAGGCCAAGAAGCTTCGAGATTGGAACACGGTCGTGAAAGAGACCGAACATGCCATATCGACCGGTGCAGATTCGGCTCCGCAGGTCCGTACGTTTCTCATTATTACATCATCAACTGATCATATATACATAGACTTGTTTTGGTTCCTAATTCTTTGGTTATGTTGTCGGGAAATGTGTATAATGTAGGTATATTCTTTGCAAGCTGAGGCGTTTCTGAAGCTCCGTAAGTTCCAAGACGCCGAGAAAGCATTGGAAAGGGGTCCTCAATTCGATGTTGTTTCTTGTACTAGGTTCTTCGGTCCTGTCGGAAATGCAAATTTGCTAATGGTTCGAGCTCAAGTTGATATGGCCGGTGGCAGGTTAGGTTTTTAATACGTTACTGTTCATTTATATAACTCCATATATGGGTTGAATCGATCTTCGTCCCGTACATGTCAACCATTTATTTGTTGTCCTGTATGACGATTTATAATGTGATAATAATTATCAGCTTAAGCTTTTAGTTAAGTTAATTCTCTAATACAGTATCAGAGTCAAGTTTCTCATAGACACGGGCTCGAATACCGTTTTCTACAAAAGTACTTACCCTTTCTTCATTAATCTCATTTATACCTAATGGGTCTCTTATTATGACTAATTTCTAAAGTCTTTATGCCTCTTCTCAATGAACTTACGTCGTGTTAGAATATAAAATCAGCTTGAATTTTTAATTGAGTTGACTCTGATACCATAGTTGAAGGCCCCACTATGATTTTATATTCTAACAGATCTCAATCTTAACATAATATTAGAGTTCAATCTTTTTTCGGCATGTACCAATAGGGATTGACATTTTTTTTTCCTTCTAAATATCATATATCTTAATCCCTTCACTTAATGATTTGAGTTTTTAATTTAGATCGGACTTTGACAATTTGATCAACACATTCATATATATAATTGTATCATAATATTTGATAAACATCTAAGAGTTTCATTTATCAAGTGAATCCGTATTTTAACATAATATTGAAGTTATTAGGTCTTTTATCGACACGCATCACACAAGACAATCCCATATTTGTGTTCTACGTATCCAATGTCTTAAAACCTTCACTTACCGATTTAAGTTTTTAATATCCTGATTTTGTGTGACAGATTTGACGAAGCATTGGCGGCGGCCCAAAGAGCAGCACAGCTGGATCCGACCAACCTGGAGGTCAACGGGGTTACGTGGAAGGCAAGAGAAACCTCGGCGGCAAGATCGAAGGGAAACGACCTTTTCAAGGCGTCCAAGTTCGGCGAGGCACGTGTGGCGTACGAGGAGGGACTCAACCACGACCCTTTCAACTCGGTGTTGTTGTGCAATAGAGCCGCTTGTCTCGCGAAACTCGGAGAGTACGAGAAAGCTGTGCAGGATTGCACCTCCGCACTTAACGTTCGTCCTTCTTATCGCAAGGCTAGATTGAGAAGAGCCGATTGCAATACCAAGGTATGTATGTGGAACATCCTATCACTTTCAACATAGATTTAATCAACCGTACGTGAGTCTTTGTTCTTTGTTGAGTAGTGACTATGACGAGGATTCTTGAACTCTAGTCTCGTCATAATCTCGATGCAATCAGAATCATCAAGTATCGATCTTATGCAAAATATTTTATTGGTCCTAACAAAATCATATAGATTCTACACATAAATCTTTGTTCTATACGAGGAACATCCTAGTACTTTCAATATATATAGATTGAATCAACTGTTGTTACCATACGTGATCTTTGTTCTTTATCGAGTAGTGACTATGACGAGTATTCTTGAACTCTAGTCTCGTCCTAATCTCGATACAATCAGAATCATCAAGTTTCGATCAGATTCAAAATATTTTAACGTTCTTAACAAAATCATATAGATTGAATCAATTGTTACTACACGTGAGTCTTTGTTCTATATCGAGTAGTGACTCTAACAAGGATTCTTGAACTCTGGTCTCGTCTTGATCCTGATATCTCGATGTAATCGGAATCATCAAGTTTAGATCATATTCAAAATATTTTATCGTTCCTAACAAGATCATATAAATTGAATCAACTGTTTTTACACGTGAGTCTTTGTTCTATATCGAGTACTGATTCTGACGAGGATTCTTGAACTTTGGTCTTGTCTTGATCTCGATATCTCGACGTAATCATAAATATATCGAGTTTCGATCACATTCAAAACATTTTTTTAAAAATATTTCTTGGAATATATACGTAGTTGCAAAGATGGGAAGCTTCGGTACGAGACTACGAAATGTTGGTGAAAGAGGTACCACAAGACGAGGAGGTAGCGAAGGCCTTGCAAGAAGCAAAAGTGCAGTTAAGGAAACTACATAATAAATACTAATTAAACGTACAGACAAAACCTTTCTATAAGTAGAAATGAAGATATGTAACATTATTGTTTTTTTTTTAAAGGAAGTAACATTATTGTTGTATCATAACATGTTTGGTCGATTATCCTGTTTATTTATATGTACACTTCTTTGTACCCCAGTCTCTTTTATCAAATTTCAATCCAACTATATTCACTAGGGATTCATACTAATAATCATAGGTTAATCTAACAAAAACTATTTCGTACCATCCCAATTAATTGCTTGCTCGACAATTTATATTAAAAAACTAATATTATCTGTTTAAGGAAAATGAGAGGTAAGTTGTTTACGCGTAACTACATTTAACTTTGATTATTTTTCACATTATCTGAATTACATTTGTTTTAAGATTTATCCGATTGTGTTTACTTTTTCCGTTAAATTATAAATAAAAAAAGACAAAAATGTTTATGAAATTGAAAAAAAAAACACACAAAAAAAAAAGAGAGAAAAAGGCTGAGATATAAAAACCTAAAAGTCATAAACCCCAATTCCAAGAAATCATATCATCTACTAAGATATTTACCGAGGAAATGGAGACAAAAAAGACAATTCAGAAACAGATTGAACGTTTTTTGTTTTAGTAACAAATATAAAAAAATGAATCACTCTTAATCTTATCTTTTTCTTCATCTTTTCATAATACTAAAATGGAGTAATATCTTTTTTTACACCGTCCATCCCATCTATTCTCGTATATTTCCAATATATTATATATAAGTTATACGTAAGCACATATGCAATCTTTACAAGAGATTTCATATTTCATTAATCAAACCTATATGTTTATGTTCAAACAAAGAAGTTAAGCTTCAAGATTCCAAAGTTCATTGTTTAATTAATTGAAGTCAACATTGAACCATTGAATGGTTTTTATTATATCCTCTGTCTATTGCTAAGAGGAGACCTTTAGAAAAATATATATATATATATAGTAAAACTGTGTTTAAACACACACAATGAATAAAGAATAATAACTAAAATGGCCCCTAACTATAAAAAAAAAAACGATAAATCTAGTCGTGGATAAAAACATGTCAACTAGATCATTTTTTTAAATTCGAGCCTGAATTGATAATGTAGTAATTCCTATAAATATTGCGATTACTCCATTTAAGAACTCGATCGATCAAGAGGAGGCAACGATGGCTACTCCATCATCAGTTCCGTCCTTCTTTCTTCTTCTCGTATCTTTCTCGATTCTTCTTTTTCTCTGTGATTCATGCAATGCACACAAAATTCCACTTAAAATACATGAAGAACCCCTGAAGATTTGCAAATTGAAAGCTATATATCAACTTGGGGACTCATTGTGTGACACTGGCAACCTGATTCGGGAGAGCCCTTTAGGGTTCGGTTCTCGTTTTGCTCGTCTCCCTTACGGCGAAGCTAGATACTCCCTCTTCAACAACTCTACTGGCAGAACCTCCAATGGCCTCATCATGCTTGATTTTATCGGTAATCATAATCGCTTCTACGAGTTGCATTAGGGTTAAGCGTAATCTTACTCAGCTATCCGTAAATATGAACTTTTCTCGATCAACTATTTTGAAGTTTTAAACGTTTTTCTACAATCCATTTAATCTCAGTTTACCCCAATTCCTTTAGTTCTTTGTGTGAAATAACGAAAATAAGTGAGTGTATTTTTGTCATTTCGCACTCAAAATTTAATGAAATTGGAGTAAAAATTGAGACTAAAAAACTTCCTTTTTCTATCAACTAAAAAGTCTTCATTTTTCAATCAACTGCCTTTCAATTTTGAAAGGTTTTGATAACTCTTTAGTTTTTTTGTTCTCAATTTACGTCAATTCTATCAACCTTAATTTGGTGTGAAATGACAAAACAATGGTACTTTTTTATATATACATATTTTTCATGAGGGTATTTTGATATTTCATACCTAAAATTTAATAAGATTTAAGTAAAATGAGATAAGAAAACCTAAATAGTTGTTAAAAACTTTTTAAACATAGAAGTAATTACTGATTGAATAAGATTTTTCCTTAAATTTACGGTTAAAAGGTCCACATACGCATTCTTGGTATCTCAACATGTACTCATTAACACTTAACTTGTCAGCAAAAGCGGCCGGTCTTCCATTTCTTGAGCCGTATTTGAATGGAGATGCAAAGTTTACTAACGGTGTAAATTTCGCTGTCGCTGGTGCTTCGGCCTTGCCTGCTCGTGTTCTCGCTCAGAACAATATCGAGTCTCCCCTCACCAACTCTTCCCTCGAGGTGCAACTCCATTGGATGCGTACCCATTTCAACGCTACCTGTCACGATCACATGAGTATGTACGTATGTGAAACATATCATTCAGTACTAAAATCACGTCACTTATTTGTTTTTTTGTACATAACTATTTATGCAGATTGCGTCAAAGAGCGTGAATCAGCTTTGTTCGTGGTTGGGGAGTTTGGATTGAATGATTACAACAACGCTTTGCTTGGAGGTAAGACCGTGGAACAGGTGATGAGCATTGTGCCCGAGGTTATCCAAAGCATCAAGTACGGAGTCAAAGTAAGTATATATATTTCGTACAACAATGACACGTAGAAATTTATAACAATAGTCATGTGTGTAGGAAACTGATCATAAAGATAGTTACCGGAATAAGTATAAATTCATCCCCCTTTCACCTTTTATTTATAGTAACTCACCACATTTCGTCTTTCATGCTAAATACTCACCATAGACGAACTTAAATTAGCAAAACAAAAACCATCTTAACTGTTAAAAAACATTAGCTATGTTAACTTCTATATGTAAAATGTCTAAAATACCCCTCACAATCCATCAGAATTTCACCCTAACTTTGACCCTAACCCTGACCACAACCCTAACCCAACCCTAAACCATAAACATTAACCCTCCATTGTCGACCACCGTCGCCGACCACCTTTAGTGTTTAGTTTTAGGGTTTGGTTTTAGGGTTGAGAGGGGTATTTTTGAAAGAAAAAAAAAAACCTTCACCATCCAAATTAATGGTTAAGGTTTTTTTTTTTACTAATTTAAGTTCATTTAGGATGTTTTCACACGAAAGATGAAATGAGACGAATTACAACAGATGAAAGGTGGAAGGGGATGTATATACACTTACCACATAGTCATATGTAATTAACCCTGAAAAAGAGATTTACTTGATGAACTCTTGTATGTTTTAATCAGATAATCATCGATAACGGAGCTAGAAGAGTGGTCGTTCCAGGGAATTTTCCTATCGGGTGTGCTCCGATCTATCTTACACAACTCCAAACCAACGACTCGAGCGCCTACGACAAGCTTCATTGCCTAAGGGCACTCAACAACTTGACGACCTACCATAACAATCTTCTCCAACGAGCCATCAAAGAACTCGAACGACAAAACCCTAATGTGACCATAGTATATGGTGATTACTACCATGCTTTCTTGTTCATGTACCATTTTACTCTAGACAAAGGATTTGATACATCATTTTTGCAAAAGGCTTGTTGTGGAATCGGCGGCGACTATAATTTCAACCTGACGAATATGTGTGGATCTCCGGGCGTGTTGACGTGTCCCGATCCTCACAAACACGTTAGCTGGGACGGAATTCATTTGACGGAGAGGGCATATTTTGTAATGGCGAGTTGGCTCATTTCGGACATCTGACCTCAACTTCATTGTGTTGATTAAGGTTATTGTTTTAATTAGATGGATTTCACTTAGGATATAGTAGTGTCTAGGACTAGTTTTGTTTGGTGTTTTATGGTTTGACGTTTATGCAGTTAAGGAATTTTTTTATATATATGTCAGATTATCACATCGAATAGGTGTAAATTATATAACAATATTATAGATAATAAGATTGAGACTTTGTCTAGCCGTTCGAATTTTTAAGTGAGTTAAACCTTAACACCAGGTGTCTATTTATCTCCGAGTAACATTAACGTGAACCTAACATAGTACGAAAAGTCTAGTATATCTACATATGGATGTTTGTTTGTGTGCACTTGTAATAGGAAATAGAACGATCATAGCGACTATAGTGCTTGAGCCAGGTTACACGGAAACCGTCGAAAAGTTCAACTATCTTGTCTTTCAGTTTTTATCGGATTTATTCAAATCGCCAGTCAGTAGTACATGGCTCGACCATTTCAACTTCTAAATCGTTAATAAGCACGAGAGCGGCATGGGAGGAGTATTGATCGATATGAGTAGAGGTCGTGTGTGAAGGAGCACACATGAGAACAAAACAGGTAAAGTATATACGAAGAAGACTCGATTGAGCAGAGGAAGAGAGGACGAGTCCGTGAGTAATTTGGGGCTCGATCGTAATCGACAGAGGTTAAAATCACCGGAAAAAATGTCCATTATTTGATTAAAATCACGCGTCGCCGTTCCATTGACCGGTTCCAATCAGTCGCAACCCATATGTCGTTAATGTCCGGATGCAACGTCTGATATCCGTCGTCCAATCCTGACACGTCCATCCGACACTGTCTTCACAGCGTTAATGCGCTAGTATCGTTTTCAATTTGCGCATCCAACACAGCCATGATACGGATGCTCTTAAAGGAAATGAACTACTTAACTTGAGAATCAAGACATATCAACAGACTACAAAAATTAACTATAACTCATTGAATTAATTAAACAACATGAAATGAAATGACAATTTCTTTCCCATCACATTTCACAAAATAAAACAAAAAGGGTCTCGTCTGGTGCGATTAAGATTCAATTTTGAATCATCGCCATCAACGACCTTCCAGTTCTGGGTTTGGTAGTGGCGGTAAATCGAAGGAACATGTTGCGTCAGATGCGTAAATTCAAAGTCTTGAAACCTACCCGAAAAAATAAAAGACCAGACTTTCTTCATCGTCGTCTTGTTCTTCCGATAGATTCAAGCTCTTCATTTTCTGTAGAAAAATATGCGTTTTTTCCTTTCTGGGTCGGTGAGTTTTGGAGCTGAATTTGCAGATTTATTGATGGGTATGTAGCAGAACCCAGAAAGAGAAAAGGGTCGAGAATGGGACGGCAACGATCTCTGAAGAATAAAGCTGTACACTTTGTGCTTGATCTCACCACTGTCTTCCTCAACCCCATCTCTGACAAACCCTCCAAACCTCCTCCTCAATCTCTTCCTGTAAGTCTCTCTCTCTCTCTCTCTCTCTCTCTCTCTCTATCTAGCTAGCTAGCTTTTTTCAATCTGCCATGGAAATGCTAGCTTTTTGTTGTTCTTGAGGTGAATTGGATTCTGATTGTCTTGTTTGTGAGAAACCCAATTCATATTTGATATTTTCTCTTTGTTTTCCCCCAATTTTGCCTCATATTGGGTTTTCAAATTGGCCTGCTCTGCTGTTCTTATTAATTTTGGTTCTTCAGTATAATGTATGTTTTTTTAACTGATATGGACATAGCTGTTTTTTGCTTGTCAGTCTCTCTCTAGCCTTTTCAATCTGCCATGGAAATGCTAGCTTTTGGTTGGTAATTTTGGTGATTAGTATCTTGTTCTTGAGGTGAATTGGACTCCGATTGTCTTGTTTGTGAGAAACCCAATTCGTATTTGGCGATCTGTCTTTGTTTTCCCCCAATTTTGCCTTATGTTTTCGGTTCTGATTGATGTTGATAGTGCAGCATACTGCATGGTTTCGAGCATACATGGGTACAGATTTGTTGCTTGATTATGCATAGTTTTCGGTATAGGACTTGATAATCTTCTCCAGCTTCTTGCCCTTAATGTGCTTTGCGTTTGGGTGTAGTTAGATGAAAATGATGTATACTTAGATGTAGCTAAGTGAGATTATCAATACTTTTAATCCATTATGTATAGAAACTAAAAAGACGAGTCTGAGCTCTTTGTATAAGTGTGGTTCTTCTTTTGGTTAGGAAGATGTGAGAGAGTCAAAAGAAG
>JAYMSW010004311.1:0-11132 GCA_036897725.1 Erodium texanum
ATTCAATATATGTATCTTCATGGTTGATATATAATATAAGTGACAAAATTTTCAAAATATAAAATAAATCACTTTATTAATAAAATAAAATAACTTCAAAAAAATTGTTTTATGTTTTGTTTTGGGTTAAACTCATTTTTATGATTAGTGATGTATGGGTCATCTTCACACACATGCACATGGAGATGGGGCTGGGGCATGCATGCAGAGGCCGTACATTTCTGCAGCAACAAGCCAGCTTCAATTGCAAATTGCAGGTAAGGAGTGACCCTACACTGGTTATGGATATGGATTGCTACAACCACTACTTGCATTTTGATCTATTGCTCTCCAACTGTTTTGGGACCTGCACTGCACATATACAACTCACTACCACTATGTAATGCTTCCTAACTGGTTAATTTTGATCGATAAACTCTGATTATATGTCAAAACCCGACTCATCTAAAAACTCAAACTTGTAAGTATAGACTCTGAGGTAGCTTATTAGGAAGTGTACATATCCACATATTTTCGACGTATGACTCTAACAAAGCTGATCGAATCCTTCAAAGAGGTGTCATTGAAGAAAAATATTTACTCCATATGTTTAGAGCTCTAGATCATATGCAAAACCCAGTTCAAATGCATTCACTGTAACCACAGCAGTTAAAAGATATCAATATAACACTATAATAGTATGTGCAGAGGATCTCTGAATAATGTAGAAGATCCACAAGAAAACTTCATAACCCAACAAATATTCATATAAGCGATATAGATTGAGGTTCATCCTGATTTCTGAATAGATCTTTAACAATGAATATAAACACTTTGCCCTGAAGAAAGTTGTTGGCTGATTAATATTTGTATACTCTGATGTACAAGAGGCGTATTGTTTTTTTGGTGTTTCAGTCATTCTACGAGCTGAACAGCTGCAATTATAGGAATTTTCTCCCTCAACTTTTGTGTTAAAGCAACACGAACAGTCATGACTCCAGCAGCAGGCCCGCTTAACCGAACCTTCACAACATAGTCCTCAATCTTAAGAAGCTCAAGCTCACCACCTCCAGTGCCTCCTAGGTACGGACGAATCTCAGAAAGGACCTGAAATTTATAACCAACATGAATCCTTAAATGTATATGTAATTTTCATACAAGAAACTAACAGTGCAGGGTTTAGTTACTGCATTACATGGTTATGTTGTCTAACCTTTTCAACATTCTCCTCGTTTAGCTCGAGTCCTGTCTCAGTGTCCATGATCTGTTCCACCTCCATTATTTCGGGTATTTTATCTCGAAGCCTTGTTTCAATTCCCATCTTCAGTGTCATTGTTGAGCTTGGACACGACCCACATGCTCCTTCTAGCCTTAATATCACAACAAGGCCATCAATCTCATGCAAAGCCACATTCCCACCATCTGCCATCAAGCTAGGCCTTACTTCATCCAAAACTCTTTCTACATTCTCTTCAGTTAATGGAAGGACACGCACAGGCGATACTAGAAGTCCTAGGAGATTGAAAAATCACAACATTGGCAAAAAAAAACCTCATCCAGAACACGATCTTATTCAATCAGACTTAAGCATTCTAAATCTAGGTTCATTAAAATCCATCTCAAATTAGTCAGATCATATGGTATAGTTGTATCTGCATTGGATATATATAAGATTCCACAAGACATTCACATAAAAAACCCATTTTTAAAACCCATAACACCAGTGATTTATCTATGAGTTTAAAAAATGCAGCCAAGATCGAATTAAACAAACATACAAACCCCATTTCCATATAGTTAAAAATTTCAAAATGCCACTTCATTTCCTACATTGTGTCAGCAGTTCAAGCAAGCATAACTACATTTTGAGAATTCCAAATCCATATAAAACCCCCAATGTGATTCCTCATAAAGTTCAACAATCTTCAATAAACAGATAGCTAGAGTGCATTCATTACACATACCTCTCCTGTTCGGCCTTGGCCTACTAAAATTGAAACCAGTGGATTGTCTGAAACCCAATTGTCCACGAACAACAGAGCTCTGATTGGAAGAGAACTCAGTGCAATATGAAGTTGGCTTCTAGAGAACAAACAGTAAAGGCACAGTCTTGAGGTTCACAAGAAATTATAAACACATGAAACAAAAGCATACAAGTAAAAATTGGAAAAGTAGAGACAAAAAGAAGGACCTTGAAGAAGCATATATGGGAGGATGAGGAGGCTCTATCAGAAGGGTTCACAATGGCAGCTATTGGAATTGGTCTGTGGGTTGGGATTGAACCCATGTTTTTCATCTGGGTTTTTAATCAAAAGCCATGAAAATGCGATGCACCATCTCATCTCCCATGGATTCTGAGAAGAAACAGCAACTGAAACTGATAATTAAATTGTTTGTTTATCTTCTTTTAGGTCAGTAGATAGGAAGAAAGAGATTCTGATTGGGTGGTGATTGGTAGTGATAACATCAGAAGAGCTCACAATTTTTGGTTTGTGGAAACGAGAAAGCCACGTTGGTACTATTGAATTGGGCCTTCATTTTTCATTGGAAGATACAATTGGGCCTAAGGATTTAGTTGGCAACAACAAATCTTTTTTGAGCCAATGTTGTGACTGGATTGTTCACCTTACCTTAACAACTTTCTACTTTTATAAATGCTATTTGATCCAAAGAAACACATTACTAGTCCAGGATTAAAGAAATGATGCTTATCATTCACTATCATAAAGAAATGTTGCTCTTTTGAGATTAATAAAACTATTCTTTTTTATTTTATATATGTAATTTTGGTGTAGTAAATTTGAAATAGCTTATCTAAACAATTGTTTTGTAATTGGAATGTAATTTTATTTCAAATAGTGTTTACTTTCTTGAATGGGAATAACTTTATCATAAAATTCTCAAGCCAAAAGGTTGACATCAAACAAGTCCATGTGACTGGTTAGAACAAATTTATTCTAACTAATTAACTAATGATTGATTAAGCTTAAACAAAGGACAAGTCAACAACTTTCGGCTCTTATCCAATTCTGATCATTCAATAATGACATTCCTCCTAGCTAGTGGAATGATGCTCAAGTAGTGATGCTTCTTATAAATTATAATTCCCATTTCTGTAAGTACTATTAGCTAGCCTTTAATCATAATTCAGCCCTAGCTTTCAAATATCCACTTGTATTTTGGGTTCTCTACTGAATCTTGAATAGTATATTTCAGACTAATCTAGTAATTAAGGGAGTTATTTTTCTTGATCATCAGATAACGAGTTCTAGTAAGGACAATAATTGTTAGTAGTTATGTTATTCACAATTGTTTGTTTTAGGTTATCCTATGTACACATCTGATACGTTGTCTGGTCCGGTCGCTAAGCAATACGAACTATACTCGTTTAATACTAACAACCCGTTCCACTTTCATCAAAGAGTCTCCAAATAATGTTATGTGTCATTTTGTATAATCCAACTGTGTTAGTGTTTTTGGAAGTATGCTTGTGGTCTTTGTTTGTTGTTGATTCTAGGTTGGAGGCTGAGGTAGTTTGGGGTTGGTGATTAGTAACATGCAAATATGCAATTTTGAGTTGGCAAAGAGGAGAAGCAACCTCACTTCTCTCTAAGATTCCCATATATCCTTCTCTTTTTATTCATTAAATATCCAGCAAATAACATTTCATATATCCATTCAAATTCAAGATTTAGAAAATCAGTGTCACCACCAGCCATCAGCTGAGCCTGCACCTTACCCTCTATTCTCTACATTATCTTCATCACCATAATCACAAAACTATCCACTAATTGATTCTATAAATAAACATTCATTATCATTATACAAAACTCAGTCTAATATGGCTTCTCAATCCATTTGTATGCATATGATTTATAAAAATAAACCAACTCTCAACCCTTACTATCATTATCCAGAGTGTTTCATGCAGTCTCTCTCTGTTCTTTAATTCCACCACCATTTTTCTCCTTTTTTTTAAGTCCTAAACCAGTTTACACATTCAGTATAAATCTTGATCCTCAATTAGCCTACATTGCAACACTAAACAAATCAATCAGAGACCATGGAAGCTGGCCGCGGGGACCTGATTCTCCTTTCTATTCTCTTATGTTCCTTCCTCAGCTGCTCCTCTGCTCAGCTGAGGAAGAACTATTACCAGAACTCATGCCCCAATGTCACAGCCGCCGTGACCAAAAAGTTCCAGCAGACCTTTGTCACTGCTCCCGCCACGCTCCGCCTCTTCTTCCATGACTGCTTTGTCCGGGTAATAATAATCCTTCCATCAAGATTCAAGAAACGAGGATCAAGATCTTTATGTGTTAAGTTTTGTTATTTGTGATTGGACGTTCATTAGGGATGTGATGCTTCGATTCTGCTGGCGTCACCATCGGAGAAGGATCACCCGGATGACATATCTCTGGCCGGAGACGGATTTGACACCGTGATCAAAGCAAAAGCTGCCGTGGACAGCGACCCTAAATGCAGAAACAAGGTTTCTTGTGCTGACATTCTTGCTCTGGCCACCAGAGATGTTGTTCGTCTGGTAAGTGCACAAAGATTTGTCTCTGCATACAAAATGTCCTCTAAAATCTTGAATTTTTGTTGTCGTTCAAGACCGGAGGGCCAAAGTATGAAGTTGAATTGGGGAGGCGCGACGGGAGGATCTCAACAAAAGCAAGTGTCAAGCACAGCCTTCCTCACCCTGACTTCAATCTAAACCAACTCAACTCAATGTTCAACAAGCACGGCCTGTCCCAAACCGACATGATTGCCCTATCAGGTTTCAAAAAGAAGAAATCTTCAAGTTTTCATGTTTTAGTTAAAAGTGCTCTGATACCATGTTGGAACAGTTAATCTATAACGTGTGTTGGTTCTTTGTTTGTACTAGGTGCGCACACCTTGGGGTTCTCACACTGCGGCAAGTTCAGTAAAAGAATATACAACTTCAGCCCACGAAACAAGATTGACCCGACCCTGAACCCGAGCTATGCTCTTTCTCTCAGACAAATGTGTCCGGTCAAGGTTGATTCAAGAATCGCCATCAACATGGACCCTTCCACGCCCCAAACATTCGACAATGCTTACTACAAGAACCTTCAACAAGGAAAAGGGTTGTTCACCTCCGACCAAATTTTGTACACAGATGGGAGGTCAAGGGGCACTGTGAACCTCTTTGCATCGAACAAGTCAGCTTTCGACAAGGCCTTTGTCGATGCCATCACTAAGCTTGGCAGAGTCGGAGTCAGGACTGGGAATCAAGGCGAGATTCGACGTGTTTGTGATCGTGTGAACTAGAATTGGAATGTTATTTGATTTAGGTTACATCATTTTCTTAAGGAATAAGACACTTCAGTTTAATGAACAATGTATGTTACAATAACTTATTGGAGGTCACTTCATTTGTCTCACCTCTGTTCTCAGCCTATCTTAATCTAGCAAATTTTGTTTTAATCGCTATGATTATCAATAGCAAGTTTTGTTTGAATCGTTGCCAAACAAAAACAATACTATGATTTATCGATACAACAGTTGTATATTTTTTTTTGTCTCTTACATAAAGGGAAGTATTTGCGCACGATAAGACAGAGGGGAGCTAGCATTTGTTAAGGAAGAATACAAAATCCAGGTTGTGTTATTGTGAAGCTGGTTTCTTGGTTAAGGACAGATTAAACCATAGATTACACTTAACGATGAGATTGATTGGTTTGTTTGGTCTAGAAAATGTAACATCTTGAGTCATTCATAAACCAGACAAATATATTAAGATTCTAAACCATGATGAAGTAGAAAAATAGTAAAGAGAAGATAAATTGTAAATTAATGTCTTCCTATTCACAACAATGTTCAGCAGAAGGGCGCGACCGATCCTATCCATTTATTGGAGTGAGTTTTGGAACTAAATCAGGAATAGTGATGAAGAATTGATCATACACACAAGCATTAATTCAAGTAAGCAAAAGTAATCAAGATCAAGATCCAGAATTAAGGCTCAAGCCTTGGAAGAGCCAATGCGGTCTCTTTCGTTCTTGGTCAAAGCTCGCACTTGAGCTGCTCATGGGAGTGGTAGGGTCACTACAATCCCCTCCACGATCGGCCTTGAACGACGCAGAGGAGTGAAGCTCCCTAGCTTCCTTTTGCTGGCTCGATCTCTTCTTGCCTGAACTGGTGCCTCCGATGCTTAGAGTGAGCTCGACCTCGGTGTCCTCATCAGAACCGTCCACGCCCTTCTTGGTCCTGCTAGGCCCTGCTTGGTCCTGGTCAACGGCGCTGACCCCAGTGGACATGTCTTCCTCAGGAGCAGGCCTGTCGAGGTCAAAGCCTCTTGTCATTCTCATGTTGTCCCCAGAGCAGCTACCTGTACTTCTCTCCCTCGAGCTCATCGGATCGTCTGTCCTCAGGCCTTGGACATGGATGCTGTGGTGCCCACAAGCTGATTGTGATGTCTGGTGGTGATGCTGATGTGGGTTCATCATCATCAACTGGTTTGCTTCACCCATTGGATTGTTCCAAGCTCTGTTCTTCTCCATCTGTTTCTTGAGTTCGCTCATCAGCATCTTTTGCACACGGTACAGCCTGTGCAGTTCCGTTACCTGCAAGTTTCATTCAATTCATCACCATCGACCAGACAAGATCTAGGATTTGACTATGATATGATTATGTCCATGAATCTAAAACATCCAAGTACCTGGTGTTTGAAGGTGTCTTCATGCATCTGCATTGTCCTTTTGATGGAGTCTAGGTTGTGCTTCTCAAGCAACTTCTTGTCCATGGTTTCCTTAAACCTGTCTTGTCCACTCTGATGATGTCTACTTCTCCTTAAAACGAATCTACTGCTGCTATTTGCTGCTAATGGGTTTATAATTGTCTGTTCAAGTTTGGTTCCCATGCCTGTTCCCATATAAAAAAAACTTATAAGCAAAAGCCATGATAATTAACAAACAAAAAAACAAGGTAAAACAGAGTCTACATCCAATCTAGAGAATTGAATCATCATCATCGTCTTCTTCTTCTGCTCGGGCGATGACATGCTTGGCTAGCAAGTAATGAAACGGTCCTTCATACGGCCAAGTTGGTTCTTGGTGAGGCGAGACGAAGGAGATGCCGAAAGAGGGTCTTTTCGGGGAGCAAAAAAGTACTCAAATAGGGGTATTGGGAGATGAGATCTGAAAAGAGAAAGTTGGTTGTGGGAAGCAGAGAGACCAAATATGGCATGTGTTTGTGGGTCTCTTTCTCTTTCTCTTTCAGTGGTCAGAACTAGTCACTATAACTATAGCCTATAGCCACACAATTGTCTTCACCTTCAAGAAAAAATTGTTATCCGATCAAGAAAGTGATGGATTAACATAATTACCTCCCAACCAGACGTCGATTCTCTCCGGCGAGGCTCATCAGACATGTTTGTGCTTCGTGCCACCGGTCCTTGTGTCATCCATAAGCAGCTAGCAAGAACTGGACATGGACATGGATTGATCAACTGATCTGAGCAGTAGCGTGTAGGAGCTATGAGCTATGGAGAAGCAAATCTATAGGTGGAGAGAGCCAAAACCAATCCTGATTAGTAGATAATAGCTTTAATCTGCTTGGAGGAGAAACAACAAAGCAAGGCCATGACTATGATAATCACTATTATAATATATATACATACTGATTAATAATTCAAGCATGACAGGCTGTGAATCAAAGGAGGGAGGCAATGAAAAAGCTGGAGCAGCTCTGTGTTTTGTGTCATTTAAATCTTTATATTTTTATCATGTGTGTGTGTGCGCGCTGGAGAGAGAGAAGATTTTTTTTATATTTTTATTATTGTTATCGTGGTTTTTGTATTTTATATGTTGATGTGTGTTGTAGTATATGTTTTGCGTTGCTCTGTACTTTACTGTTGAGCAAGATCGACATAGCTTCATGGGACCACTTCAACAAGAATGAAATTAAATTCACTCCTTAATTATGCAACTGTCTAAAAAAAATAAACGAGATTTTCGATTCTCGTGAATGAACAAATATAAATCAAGAAATTTCACTTCCCTCTAGACATGTATAAGATCATTGCTTCTCAAATACCATATAAATATATATTAATAAATTTATATGCTAGTTTAGCAGCTAAAGAGTTATTTATGTTAGTTATTAGTAACGAATCGAATCTTAGTGAAGATAATAATTTTAGGGTTAATTTTAAAAAGTTACGATGTAAGAGTGACTAATTTTACACACTTATAGTATTCCTTTGTCTATCTCCTATAGTTACACTAAACAAATTTTGAAGTGTTGAGTCTGTTAGTATTGTAGTGAAATGTCTAAATTGCCTTTGTATAGTAAAATTAGAGTTTTTAAAATGAAATTGATTTTTAAAATTTAAAACTGAAAAAAAGTATAAAAATAATTTCAGCAATTAAAATTATAATTCTAATTACAAAAAAAATAATATTTTTTTTTATAAATTCAGCAAAATATTACAAATATTCACAATTTAAAAAAAATTATTTTAAACAAATGGAATGATGACGTCATCGTCTTCTTCTGGCAATTTCTCGGTTCGTTCCAACTTTACTCCAATTCCTCTTGGTTTGTTTGGACTCATAATCAAGCCCTCGTCGGAAAAAACCTACTCAATATGTCCAATTTCTCGGCTCACCCCAGCAGCGTGGACGCCATATTTGGGAACCCGAGCGGAGAAGACGACAAAGAACATGAAATCGAGCCTTCCAGATTAGAGTTCAATCCGAACTTCTCATCGACACAACTACAACTTGTCTCTGTTCGGCCATCCAGGCACCAATTCCTCTGTAAAACCTTAACCCAAACCCCCCACATTACCGGAAAAAAGGGGTGCGGCCTCTCGATTTGGCAATTCGGAGAGCCAGATTCGCTCCCCAAAGTCGACTTGCATATAGATTTGGGTCTGAAATTTGACGAATGCTCCTTCTACAACTCCAGATCTGACCGTTTCGAAAGATGGGGAGCAGAGTTGAACCGGCCATCCACTGCTTCTCGCCGGAGAAGATGAGGAGTTGTCGGCCGGGACTTCTCATTTGCTAAAAAAAAATATTTTTATTTTTTATGCCCAAAGGGTAATTTGGTCATTTTGAAAAAACTGATATCACATGCATTGCATGTGATCAGATTTTGGATGTTTTCCATCCAAATCTAACGGAGTTTCATATCAAAATTTGTTTAGCGTAACTATTTGAGATAGACAAAGTAACACTGTAAGTATATAAAATTAGTCACTCTCACATCGTAACTTTTTGATATTAACCATATATTGTTATTAATTATCTATCCGTACTATCATTTTCATGCTAGGCTATGTTAATTCAATTGAACACGATAGTATTATTTTTTGTGGTTGTTAATTGCTAGATTTCTTGTTTGACCGGAGGATACATGGCTACAACGTACTAGTACCACCTAAATGGAAACCTATTTTCCCTGCGCTTGCACACCCACTAGATTATGTTAGGTAATTTATAAGTTTGAGTATGGCATGTGCATATTTAAAACGTGACTAACATTCTCGTAGATATTTTTGTACCAACGGGTGACAAAATTTAGGTACCAGACATGCACATATATTTGGAAAGTGAAAGGCAGACGAAAACGAAACAAGAAGGACAAGGCGGCATTGATTAGTAGTACTTGGGAACATATATCACATGTTAGTATTTGCATTTATACAGCCCAAATAGTTCTTGTCTGTATTTCTTACACCTCCATCTTAATTAGTATAATAGATGCTTGAACTGAATAGGTAGAGAGAGAAAATTAAGTACACTTTTCTAAGCACATTTGGAGTATTATGTTAGGTAAACTAAATGTGTTTAAAATATGTATTATATATAGATATTCGAATATCCTTCTTTACCGAGTTTTTAACGATGTATTTGATGTTCTATGTGTATAGTGATTTGTCTTGTGCGTTTAAACAACATAGATAAATAATTTGGGTTAAATTTGATGTGGACATGAAGATATACAAGATGGTCGTTAGATCCGTTAGTGACTTTGATCGAAATGTACCAGGATAAATTACAAGGTGCTTGTTGTACATCTCATTGCGATACAACTCTTAATTCTGAAGAACCATTGTGAAGAAGGAAACTGAATTTCCTTCCGTTTTGACATGTAAAGCCATTTTAACATTAATATTATGCAAGATTAGTGGTCTAGATAACTATTTATTTTTTCCCAGAAAACTCTCTAGTTGTACCGAAGAGTGAAAAAAGTGGTGTGAAAGTTTCTCACCAAATTAATATAATTGAGTTTGATTCCTAAACTAGCATAGACAAGTTTTCCAAAGTAACATGCACCATGGAAAAGAAATTTCACCATCGTTCCATCAAACAATGCATTTTTTGCTTCCTCAATTGGCACAACCAACATAACATGATGCCACTGCAAAGAAGAAATATATTTACCATATTAGTTCCATTTTATATATATGGGCATGTTTCATGAATTGGGCACAAGTTGTAATCTCACACCAAAAAGCAAATCAAAACAAGACTTGTGCCACATCATTCAAAAAACATGTTTCCATGATTCTTGCATGCAAGAATCTTGGAATTATTTTTCACCCAAACATGCACTTAGGGTGATTACAAAAGCATAGTTATAAATTATGTAGATGGAACCAGAAATATTACATAGTGCGTCAATCATATCTTGGGGAGATTATGGATTCAACTTGTGCCTTGCCACATGGACCGTTTGTCCTAATATAAAGTCGGTATTCGTCAAAGGTCATGGACGGATAGAGAGCCGTCTGGTCCTCCGAGATGAGTTCCTTGGCAGGTCCGATGAGCAAATCACTTTTAGGGTTATAGAACAAGGCCAACGAGACTCGTTCTTTGATCGGATTCACAATCACCCTGTGCTCTACGCTTTTGTAATACCCATTACTCACCACCTAAATAATCATATCTCACATGTTAATTACTATTCATCTAAAAATGTAATTAGGTACGGAATTATAGAGATAATAATAACCTGCATTTGATCCGCTAAGTTGACGATGAAAGCATTAGGAATAGGATTAACGGTAACCCAAAGACCGTCTTTGAGGACTTGGAGACCGGGCACGTCGGGGTCCGGAAGGAGAAGGGTGAGACCGCCGGGGTCGGAGTGAGAGGAGAGGCCGAGGGGAAGGTCCG
>JAYMSW010004312.1:0-11132 GCA_036897725.1 Erodium texanum
TTGGGCTTTGGGCGGAGCCGGAGAAGACCACAACATATCAGACCAAGGAACAACTTGACTGCCCACCCACCCTGCAATATGCTGGAAAGCAGTAGTAGATGAGAAGTTTTTCGAGTCGAAGGACCAAACAAGGCAATCCTCCCTCTTACGATCCACTCGGAAACCAGTGAGGAGAACCATGATATCCTCTAACCATGCCTCCCCCTTGCTCCTTAGAGCAAGAGTAAAAGATAATCTCCATCTCCTTCCAACCCACAGGTCGTCCACCACCCTATCAGTATCACTAGAAAGAGCATAAGGTCTGGGGAACCGAACTGCAAGCTATGACTCACAAACCCAAGGGTCCTCCCAAAAGCGGATCCAATCACCCGTGCCCTAGCACCAGTAGAGGGTGGACAGCCCAAAGACGTCTACGAACCTCGGGTCCGAACGAAGAGCAACAATGTGACACACAAACAGGGGAGTCGACCTGGGGGTGACTATAGAGCCCAAATACCATTCCGCCAAACTCCAACCAAACCGAGTACACAACATACGATGCCATAAGGTCAACTCTTCAGTGGCGAATCTCCACCACCACTTTAGAAAAAGACTGAAGTTCACCTTCCCAAGCCTGTACACACCCACACCACTCACATCCTTAGGGGCGTAAATCGTCTCCCAAGGCACCTAAGACAAACCACATTTGTTAGTAGAAGCGGACCACAAAAATCTACTATGGCAACTCTCCATCATCAAATCACCTTCTTCGGGGCCCTGAACATGGTCATGTAATAGATCATGAGGCTGGCGAGGGTAGAACAAATCAAGCAAGGTGTGGCGCCCTCCCATCAAAAGGAGTTGAGACAGCCAAAAAGCAAGGTGAGTCCAAAAGTGCTCTAAAACTGACTTCTAAAAAGAGAACAACCTTGGTTTACTCCTCAACTGAAATCCAAGATAGGTGAAAGGCAACTAACCCAAAGCGCAATTCAAAGCCGTAGAAAGGGCTAAATTGGTCCCCGCATCCACCTTGAAGGCCAAAAGGACTTATTTGTCCAAATTGGATTTCAAAGTCAAAACATACATTACCATCTAATTTTACACCTTGATCCGTATTAAACTCACACTAATACTCAAAAATAAAGTTTTTTTTTGATAAACCTATCCGTTGAGTAACCTAAAAAATACTACCAGCTAACTAAAGAAACTAATATTGAATAGCAATTACAGATGAGTCATAATGAAAACAACAATTTGGGCAATTAAGGAAATAGGAGAGAAGCAGACAAAACTTCGAAACCATGTGGATTGTGGAGGGGGCAAGACGAAACCGTAATTAAAAGGAACAGACGGGGGCAAAAACGAGAAAATCTTAGAAGAGCTCAGTGGGCCCGAAGCAGACGCACGACGCTGGTATACGAAGAGCACAGACAGACAATGAGACTCAGTAGCGACTCCCTTTCTATTTCTACTGATCATCTCTCTCACTCCCAATCACAAACGCAAGGAAGGCGCTAGGGTTTCGGTTCGTCTTCTGGTATGCTTCTCTCCGTGTGTTTCTCTCGCCGGATATCTTTGTTTTCTCTGCTTCTCCGGCGGTTTTGTGTTTGCTCTTGCTCTCATCGTCTTGTCGTTCATGTATGTGTTTTGATCACCCTGGTTCTATGATGCTTTTGGTTTTTGTTTCCAGATCTCGTCTAGTTGCTTTGGTTGATCTGGTTTCGTGTACTTGCACTACGTTTCTGATGTTTCTGCTCTGTTTCGAGCATTTTTTCGCTCGTGCTCGGTTTCTGATTTGAGCTCGTTTCCTCTGAAGTCTGACCTGCATTTTTGTTTTGCGCGCTCTTCTTGTGTATTTTGTTTGTTTTTCTACTTCTTAGAGTGCTTTTTTCTAGCTCTGCGGTGTTGCGTGTGCGTACGGGTTGTTTTTTGAAACCATTTCCAGGATTTTTCATGGAGGTTTTGCATACTGTTCTACTTCCGCAGTCGTACCCCATTTCTGAAACCATTCTAGAGATTTCTCCGTTGTGGCCGTCCCTACTGTTTTCATGATCGTAATCTGTTTCTGGTCAGTAATTTCACTTTCCAGACGTTTTGCTCCTTTGCCTTCGGCAAGTTTCTTCGGTCCGTGCTCTCTCTCAAGTCAGTTTCACTGTTTGGCCTATTTCTGAAAACAAGTGCTGTGTACTGAGTTTGTTTTAATGTTTGCCAGGAGATCTGTAATGGAGCCTTCATTTTGTAGGTTTTCTGTTTTTTGGGATATTAATTATGCTGTGAATGCTATATGCTCGAGATCAATGATACATGGTTTACAACTATGACTCCAGCGTCTCTTATCTTAAGAGATCATGTTTCAAGTTCTTGTGATGTATTTGGTGTGGTGTGAGTGGTCTACAGGTGTATGTTTGTTCATAATGTTGTTTGCTTACAGCAAATTCGTGCTGATTTTAGCTTCTCTTGCTTGAGCATGTGTATATAAGGAAGCTTAAACAAAAAGAGACCAAAACTCAAGTTTTTTTTTCCTATTTTGTCTCTCTTGGAAGCAAACGAGTAGTAAAGAAGAATTCTGTGTGTCTATTTTTTTCTTACTGTATGAAAAGTGTGGAGTGTTCATTGCATAACTGTTATAGATTTCTCCCTGTGATGTGTTTTTCATAGTCAGAATCTATCTAGAGGCCAGTTCCAAATGGATTTGTTATGGTGAAATTTATTGCACTGTGTTTACTTCACTGGACAACTGGTTGTCCCAACTTAAGTTCATTAGCAACAGATTAATCTATGATCTCTTCCTTCTTTTCAAGTATTAATTATACTACACCTATGTGTTCAAACTTAGTTCTGAAAATCCGAGAAGAGAATGAAACTTGAAAAAAAAGTACTGTATATTATTTTTTAGTCATCTGATTAAGATTTCTGATGGTGCTGGGTTACACATTTTTGTTCTCCTGTCATGTATTAGAAAACAGCACCTCAGAGATGTCATCCTCCAATCCTAAAGGTGGCGACCCCTCCACTTGTAGTTCCTCCTAATATTGTTCCTTCTAAAGCACATCCAAAACGTGTGCCAATGTCAAGGCCAGGTTATGGGACTAAGGGGCGAAAGCTCGCCCTCCTAACTAACCATTTCAGAGTTGTCACCGGCAAGCTGGAGGGTTACTTCTTCCATTATAGTGTAAGTGTTCATTCCACTTTCCCTTTCCTCGTGCGGACAAACAAAATAATGTAAACTTTTTGCGTGTCTTAAAATGTTGGTGCAGGTTGCTCTGTTTTATGAGGATGGTCGCCCAGTTGATGCTAAAGGCATCGGACGGAGGGTCATTGACAAGGTCAAGGAGACATATGATGCTGACCTAGAAGGCAAACACTTCGCCTATGATGGGGAGAAGAGCTTGTTTACCCTTGGCTCTCTACCAAGTAACAAGCTGGAATTCACAGTTGTGTTAGAGGAACAGTGCGCAAGGAGGTAAAAATTTGTGGGTTTGTTCACATGTTCCCCCTGACTTTGGCATTCATCTCATGTTTATAATGACATTATTTTTTATTCCCAGAGCTGATGAAAACAAAGATGGCAGCCCTAGTGATGGCGATCGGAAGAGACTAAAGCATCAGTACAATTCAAAAACCATCAGGGTGGAAATCAGTTTTGCTGCCAAAATTCCAGTACAATCAATTGGAAATGCTTTACGTGGACAGGATTCTGAACATTTCCAAGAGGCTCTTAGAGTTCTTGATATCCTTCTCCGGCAGCATGCAGCAAAACAGTATGTCAGATTTGGCATATGATTCTCGTTTACCAAAGTTGATATTATTTTGTCTTGTCTAACCTTTTGGTCTTTCCCCCACTTGAATGTCCAGGGGTTGTTTACTTGTTCGACAGTCTTTCTTTCATAACAATCCAAAAAACTTTGCTGACCTAGGAGGTGGTGTGCTTGGATGCCGTGGCTTCCATTCAAGTTTTCGAGCCACGCAAGGTGGTCTATCCCTCAACATAGGTGAGATGCAGTTCCAAAATGGTTGATGATTTTTATTTGAATGTTAGGTTTTGATTGTTCATAAAAAAAAGTTTGGTTTTCATTAATGCTTTCCTTATTTGTAGACGTGTCAACTACAATGATTGTACAACCAGGACCTGTGGTTGACTTTCTCATAAAAAACCAGAATGTTAGGGATCCATATCAGATAAACTGGTCCAAGGCTAAGAGGATGCTGAAGAACTTAAGGATCAAAACTATTCCTGCCAACATGGAATACAAAATCACTGGTTTAAGTGATTTGCCTTGCAGAGAACAGACGTGGGATATTTTTATTATAATTAATGTTTTTTTCTTTCTTTCTGATGTAAGATTCATGAATGATTTTGCAATGCCTGAAACTATATTAATCGTGTTGAAAACCATCTTTATATTCATGTCTTAGGTTCACACTAAAGCAAAGGAACGGGGATGACTCTCAGCCTGTTGAAATAGCTGTTTATGACTATTTTGTGAATCATCGCCACCAAGAATTGCGCTACTCAGCAGATATGCCATGTATTAATGTTGGAAAACCAAAGCGTCCTTCCTACTTCCCTCTTGAGGTAATGAATATAAAGCTTACATTGTATATCATGTAGGTTGGTATCCTTATTACACATATGCTGATCTTGCTACTGCAGCTTTGCACATTGGTCTCTTTACAATGTTATACCAAAGCTTTGTCCAATCTACAAAGGGCTTCCCTTGTGGAGAAGTCACGACAAAAGCCCCATGAGCGTATGAGAGTTCTGACTGATGTAAGCTTTTTCCATTCATATTCATAATTCACCCGTTTCTTCTTCAGTCTTACAATAGTGTATAATTCTTGTGCTCCATTGGGCAGGCACTGAAAACAAGCAACTATGATGCTGAACCAATGCTTTGTGCATCTGGAATTTCAGTTTGTCCCAGTTTTACGCAGGTTGAAGGCCGTGTTCTGTCGGCCCCAAGGGTAAATATTTATCTTTCAATTTCTTCTATGCGTCACTAACCTTTTAATTTATTATTAAATCTGGGCCTGGAGTTGTCAATATAAGACTTTACCTGTTGTCTGGCTGCAGTTGTCAGTTGGTAATGGAGAGGACTTCTTTCCTCGCAATGGGAGGTGGAATTTTAATAACAAGGTGCTTAAACATAGTTGTTTTCTCCATGGGCTTCTACATGTTTAAATAAGTGGTGTTGACAGTATCTAAATCTTACTGCAGAAACTGGTAGATCCAGTAAAGATCGAGCGCTGGGCAGTTGTGAACTTCTCAGCTCGCTGTGACATACGCCACCTGTGCAATATTATGATGAAGTGTGCAGAACAGAAAGGAATTGTAAGTGTCCTTTGAATTAAGGCCTACTTAACTGTTTATCCGTTCATTCTGCTTATTGCCATATTGTTATATACAGCTCATGAAACCTCCATTCGTCACAATTGAAGAGAGTCCACAACATCGACGCGAGACAGCTCCTATAAGAGTGGAGAAGATGTTTGACTTGGTTAAGTCAAAGCTTCCTGGACCACCACAATTTCTACTATGCATTCTTCCAGAGAAGAATTCTGATGTTTATGGTAGTGACTTTATTTTTTTATTTTTATGATTTCCTCGTTTCCTAGTAGATTAAGCTACATTTAAGTAAGGGTGATTACAATGAGTTAGCTTTTCCCATTGAAGGCCCATGGAAAAGAAAAAACCTTTCTGATACTGGCATCGTGACACAATGCATAGCACCTACGCGCATTAATGATCAGTATGTTACAAATGTGCTCCTGAAAATAAATGCCAAGGTGAACTACTTAAATTTGGTGATGATTCTTAATTGATTATTTCATGTCTCACCTGCTTTTAGGCTCATGGTTATGTGTATATTGATCTTGTTTTTACTTATACGCTTGCATTCCTTCAGCTTGGTGGAATGAACTCCTTCTTGACTGTTGAGCATTCTCCAAGCATTCCATTGGTGTCCAAATGCCCTACCCTAATTCTGGGTATGGATGTGTCACATGGATCACCTGGCCGGGCAGATGTCCCATCTATTGCAGCGGTGAGCCATTTCATCCTGCACTGAGCCTGTGAAATCATTTCCTTAGTGATAAATGTTTTCTTCATCAATATGTGTCATCTCCCTTTATTTCATTTGACATTGGTTCTTGTATATTAAACAATTAGGTGGTCAGTTCCAGACATTGGCCATTGATATCTCGTTACAGAGCTGCTGTTCGTACACAATCTCCAAAGTCGGAGATGATTGCTTCACTATTCAGGCCTGTTCCTGATACTAGTGAGGACCATGGTATCATGAGGTGACTTGCTCTCTAAGACTTGCACTAAAATTGCACTTTTTGAACAGTATTTTATCTGGTTTATGCAATTACCCGGATGTTATTTTCTGCTCTTTCCTTTTCTCCCTAGTTGTTTTTAATTTTGCATGTTATCTTGCTATGGAGTAAAACTGTGTTATGCTCTTTCATTTCAGGGAATTGTTAGTTGACTTCTATCTGACTTCAGACAAAAGGAAGCCTGACCAGATAATTATTTTCAGGTAGTTTGTAGTGAAAAAAGTAGTAACCTAAACATGGGTTCGTTCGCACAGTGCCCTCCTGGATTTATCATTTGTGGATTGATGTTTGTGAAATGGTGCTGGCATTGGAGTGTTATTTGGAAGTTGTTAAAATTCATTGACCTCAACTGCTCAACATGTTGTCATGTATAATTTAAGTAGTGAAGTGGTGTTTGGATTTGATTGTGATTCTTTTTGCTATCATAGCTTGTATTATTAGTACAGACATCATAGTTTCTTAATTTTGCTGGACTTGGTTAGTTATTGGTTTGTATTCATGTCCTTGTTGGTTAAGTACATCATTACTTGTTTGTTCAGGGATGGAGTAAGTGAATCTCAGTTTAACCAGGTGTTGAACATAGAGCTGAATAGTATCATTGAGGTTTGCTTTCGTACATAGGCGGGTACTTTAATTTCTGCGCATACCAGATTAATACTTGCTGCTGTAACTAGGATTTCTTTGCTTTGCTTTTTTCTACTTTCTCAGGCTTGTAAACATCTTGATGAGACTTGGGACCCCAAGTTTGCAGTGATTGTTGCGCAAAAGAATCATCATACAAAGTTCTTCCAGGCATCATCTCCTGATAATGTTCCACCTGGTCAGTCCTTTACTAAATAATTATTAGAGCTAGAAAGAAGAAATATGTACGAAAATTTCATGAGATGTGAATGACTGGTTTATATTAATGTGGTTGCAGGGACTGTGATTGACAACAAAATCTGCCATCCAAGAAACAATGACTTCTACATGTGTGCACATGCTGGCATGATTGTGAGTATTGTATATGTTATCAATATCTGCTGATTAATTATTGGGTAAAAGAGATGCATATATTGATGTGCATCAGTTGTGTAGGGTACAACTCGACCAACACACTACCATGTCCTGCATGATGAGATTGGGTTTTCAGCTGATGATTTGCAGGAGCTTGTGCACTCCTTGTCATACGTGTAAGTCATCATTCCTAGTTTCATTTGATCATAACAAGTAAACAATAGAGACTTCATTGGGCTATTGTTAAATAATCTGTCTTTTATCTTGCTTGCAGGTACCAGAGGAGCACCACTGCAATTTCTGTAGGTAATGTTCCGCTCTTACTTAAATGAACTAAATTTATTCTTTTGAGCTCCAAATTGTTTACGGTTTGCTTGAGAATATAGTTTAGTTTATGATAGGTGATATTTGCTGTGGTCAATCCTTGGGGAGTAGTAATGTAGACATTTTAGTTGAAGACAGAATTCGTAGAACATAGTAATGAATTAGTATTGTTTGTAATGCTGGATGCAGTGGCACCAATATGCTATGCGCACCTTGCAGCGAGTCAGATGACACAGTTTATCAAGTTTGATGAGTTGTCAGAGACGGCATCCAGCCACGGAGGTGGAGGTGGAGGCGTTACTTCTGTTGGTGGTTATCAAGTCCCTGAACTTCCCAGGCTCCACGACAATGTCACCAATTCCATGTTCTTCTGCTGAACAAGTCATTTGCTTTAAAGAATTCATCATGTTCCCCCCACTGCATTGAACAAAGTTATGTTTTAATTTTCATCTTGGAATGCTAAGCCTAATCCAGCAAAACTTCCTTCAATAATCGTCTTGTTTACTTTGTCTTGGTTGACTAACTTTTCTTCTTCAGTTGATATTGATGTCACAGACACTTTATGTGATAAATTAAAATGAGTTCACAAAACAAGAACTTGTAGTTATGTGTTACGTAAGTAATTAAGTTTGACACTTTCACGTCATCATTGGCTTAGTTGTAATATTTTTGGGGTTGAGTTGAATCAAAATAAAGTTCAAGAATTAAACAATCAATAAAGAATAAAAGAAACTTGACATATTCTGCTATTGGTCCAAGTAACTTAAATAATAAAGGGCATTGTCATGGGCTGAGCCTGATTGAAGTCTAACGACCATCAGTGGGGTAAAACTAAATGATAAATCAATTTCTCTCTTGTTTAAGTGAACCAAAACTTGTTTCGAAGATGTCAAATCCAATCAATATGTGCGTGCATAGGACAGCGGACCAAGGCACCGTCAGAGGATAGGTTCGATAAAATTGATTTAGCTGCCATTGCACCAATGTATAAGTGAAGATCCTCATCCAGGGAGGGAGGGAGGTAGTTCACCTAATCCTTCAGTTCAGGCTCTCCCAACACATGCAACAGCAACATTGTGGAAATAGGATTCAATCTTGGCTTGGATGTCGGCCAACAACCAACATGTCTTTCCGGAAGAGCATATTGCAAAGAAGATATAAGACTGTAGTTGTTGTTGATTTTATCCCATGACAGAGTAGTGAGGAGGGAAACAGAGCATTCAAGTGGCTTGCAAGACAAGGCATCAACAACAATATTCAATTGATCCTCCCAAAGTTGAACCTTTAAATAATAGACCATCATCTTTATCACCCATTTCGGTATAGTGGTTCTATTGTCTAAGAGGAAACAGACCCGTCTTAATAATGAAATGTCGTTTTAACGCTTAACTGTACCAACATCTCTTTGGCGCAGACTGAGAGTGCTTGTTATTGTTGGTGAAGTCCCAAAGGTCTTGCTAAAGAAATCCCCTGACCGTCTTAACTGATTGTTGGATGCGTTTGTTTCAACCATAAAGGTCACTTGAGAATCAGGCAATGCCAACATCAGGGCAATATTAATTGCGTATTTGAATGTCTCAAAAGTTGAATCGACCTCCTCGGCCCACACAAAGCATAATTCTTTAGTAATTATGTTGCTAGAGATTCATAATCATGAATGAAACCATGGTATTATCTTGTGAGTTTGAAGTAACCCCTATATGAACGTGGTTGGAACTGCAACTGCCTCCATCTTTCATGCATCCATGATGATGCCATTAATAAAAATGATGTGCCCATCTCAACTCACACATGGAAAGCTTAAGAAAGAGGTGCTATGTCATGAGAATTTCAAACACCAATCTCAAGTGCATAAGATGATCAACAAGAATGGGTGAGTAAATAAGAATGTCATCCAAAAACATCAATGATTGAACTATTCATCAAAGATTGAAAGGTTCAATAAGGATTCATGAGCCCAAAGGGTACTACCAGAAATTCGTAGTGGTCCAAATATGTACAAAAAGCAGTCTTCTCGATGTTCGATCTCCTCATGCATATAGATTTTATGAAACCCAGTGTTCTGACCAAAATCTCAACTCTCCAAACCGTGGTGGTGTAATATAATAATAATAATGTATAATATGTGTCCAGGTATAGCATGAGACCGTACATGCTCGTACAAGCAATATATAACAGTAAAGTATCGATCGATCCCACAAGGACGGGTGTAGGGTGGTCTAAGGAACCCCTAAACTGCCACAGTGGTAGCCTCTTTGTAGGGTCGAAGATAGTGTGGGTAAGAAATGCAAGAGAGAGAGAGAGAACTGTCACACTTTATGGTATGTGTGCTACGCACGCGAAAATGTAGCAATGCACTCGATGGCTCGACAGTCAACTGACTGGGGAGGTAGCAACGAGTGGGGGGGATACTTGTTGGGGGAACAAACACAAGGGGTATAAAACAAGGGAGAGATAATGACCACGAATGCAAGCAAAAAGGTAAAGTAAGAGAAATGATGGATGAGTAAAAGCAACAAAACTCATGTATTATCAATCTTGCGGTTCTCTGGTGGATGATACTCCTAACCATCAAACCTGAATCTGTGAGAACTACCTAGAAATTTAGCCACACGAACCACTATGAGATATCACATTTAATCTCAAATAGGTGGACTCAACAATCCCACCTGTCCATCTCCTAGAAGTGCCAATTCTTTATAGGGGACCTCTATGGTGATAGATTAATATCTCATAGATACAAGAAAGTCGGGGAAAAAAAAAGATACACAAAAAAAAAAATAATTTCACACTAGCAATTATAATTCCTTAAGGAAAATGCAACTTTTCCCTAGATAAACACGCATACATTATCAAGGGTTGTGGGTGAAGTGGCAGAGGCTTCATGTAACAAGCATGAGGTCACTGGTTCCAATCCCCATACCTGCGATATTGTATTTCCCTTCTTTTTGATAAAAAAAACACGCATACATTCACTAGCCACTACAAACATAAAATGCATAAATCCACATTTCAAAGGTGCAACAAGAATGGGTGTCAAATCATCTCATCACTTCTTTCATATCAAGCTCCGAGAACAACATCATCAAAATAACTCATATCAAGAATCGTGTTAGGAAAGAGGCTGAGAAGCAGTTGCATGGGCATAGGCTAGAACTACCACAGTAGCCTCTTCATAGGGTATTTTTGAATTTAAATATGTTTAATTTGTTGTAGTTAGTTAATGTAAACAACAAATTCATTAAAATAAACTTAGAAATTACATTAAAGAAATTACATTACTCATGCCGAAATTACATAAAAACCAAGATAGACAGATTTTGAAAATTAATATCTTGGGTTGCATATTGCAACTACATATCAGAATCAATTGCGGTATTGAGTCTGAAAACGGGAGTTGATATGCTTAACCAGGTCTTCCTTTAGTGCATGGTGGACTCGGTTGTTGCGGTATTGAGTCTACGACATAATCACCTCCCTAACAAAATCAGTTG
>JAYMSW010004313.1:0-11131 GCA_036897725.1 Erodium texanum
CGTTGTCAAGCCAGTACCGGGGCCGACACGTTTGCACGCATTGCCAACACCGGTACCGAAACACTAGCAATAATAGGCACCCGCATTAGACTTGCCCTTAGATGTTGGTCTCGTTTTACTATTTAAATGAGGTTTAAAAATGAAAATAAAGAATTGGGGTGCATAAAAAAGAATAATGGTAAAACACAAGGGCCATTTTGTAAATACAACAAACTCTCTCCATACCAAAACCCTAGCTCCTTCTTCTTCGATCCTCTGCATATAAAAACGAACTTGTAGCTCGATTTTTTTCTCCTCCGCCATTTCGAAGCTGTAGCTGCAACCACACCCGAACCTCAGAGCTCGTAGTCTGTCGCTCCAGAGCCATGGTAAGCAAAATCTCTGGGCTTCTCCGATCTATCGATTCTGGTGAATTGTTCATCGTACGCGAAAAGCTTGTTTGATTTCGCGAGAACAGGATGGAAAATCGATAAATCTTGTACCTGCATGATCTAATTTTTGTTTGATTTGCATTTCGTATTTAGTTGAGTGCTGCATTGTTATGGAAGCCGAGAAAATTGTGATGAAGAATTTATGTTTCGCCGTTTGTTGTTTTTTTATGAATTTTCTGGGCAACCAAACAGAGGATTTTATTTTTCTGATGCTTATGTGTAGTTTGGAGGATTTGTTAGTGCAGTTTTAAGCGAGAAAAAAAAATGATTAGAAGTAAATTGTAGAAATGTGTTGTGCACATGTACTGCTTTCAGTCTTTGAGTTTTCTATATAAGATGATGATGTAAATTTTCATGGTTGTTACTTGTTGGTGGTTTAAAGTGTAATGAATAATTGAAATTTTTGCCTTCTGCCTTTCATTGAATTTTCTTGGCAACCAAACAGAAAGTTGTTTTCTGCGCTTGTAGTTTTCAGAACTTGCTAGTGTTGCTTTAAATGAGACATCAACAGTGATTGAAAAGTGAATTATAGGTTTGTGTTGGGTGCACATTTATTTAGATTAGTGTTGAGTAAGTGATTTTGTGTATGTACTGATTTGGGTATTTGAGCTGTCCGTATCAGATGAGTATGTTAATTTTCATGGTTGCTAATTTTTGAATATGGATTTTGTAGTCGAGGAGAAAGGTTAGGGAGCCAAAGGAAGAGACAGTGACCCTTGGGCCGACTGTTCGGGAAGGAGAAAATGTGTTTGGAGTTGCCCACATTTTTGCATCATTCAACGACACCTTCATTGTGAGTGTAAATAATATAAAACCCCATTTCCAAATTACTATGAATTGGGTTTTAGTTCTCATTTGTGTGCTTGGCTTTTGCAGCATGTGACTGATTTATCTGGAAGAGAAACCATGGTTCGCATTACTGGTAAGTTCAAATATAAGTTGCTATTTTAAGTTGGATGCACAATTTGTTTATACTAATGTATTATTAAGCAGCATAAATTAATATAATTATGCCTAAAGTTAGGAAGGTAACTTTTTTTGCCCTAATGTGTCGACATTTCTAAGTAATGTTGATACTTATTAGAAGCATTCAAGGCTCAGTTGATTGTTGGCTATACTTGATCTCGACTAGTTTGGATTAGAATACAGTCATCCAATTTGGTTCCAGAGTGAAATATGTGTAGTAGAGCGAGATTTGCATGTATCAGCTTGGATTAACTGATCCAATATATGTTATTATTTAGTAACTATCTTCAATATCGTTATTGTGTTGGTTTGTGTTTCTCACAAGCTTTTTTCCAGGTGGCATGAAGGTGAAGGCTGATAGGGATGAGTCTTCACCATATGCAGCCATGCTTGCAGCACAGGATGTTGCCCAGAGATGCAAGGTCTCTAATTTTTTTCTAATGAAATATACTTGTTAACTTAAAAATCATACTCGATATTATATATACAGGACTGACCAAATGCTATCATAACACATTGTCTTTTATATTCTTTCATGTCCACATTCACTAATTATATGTTCAATACCAATCAGGAACTTGGCATCACTGCCCTCCACATTAAGCTCCGTGCTACAGGAGGAAACAAGACCAAGACACCCGGTCCCGGTGCTCAGTCTGCTTTAAGGGCTCTTGCTCGTTCTGGGATGAGAATCGGCCGCATTGGTAAGTTTCATACTATTTCCTCAAACACACTATGTTTAGCATCTCCCATTATTATTTGGTGATGTTTGAGATCTTGATGTCGTCTATAAAGTTTTCAAAAATTGCCTCTTGACTGGAGTGTGAAGCATTTCAAAATTTTAGAAAATGGGTCTTATGATTCATGAACCTTTTTGATCAGAACACTCTTTTATTCTTTCCATTTGAGGTTTATAGATGATTAAGATTAGTTCCTCCATGTGGAACAGAATGCTCGTAGTTTTGCTTTGATTGTGTTAATGTTTATGCATAACCTTTTCAGTTTGCCACCAATGATTCATTTCTTATCGGTTCTTCTACTATTTTTCAGAGGACGTGACCCCGATTCCAACAGATAGCACCCGCAGAAAGGGTGGTAGAAGAGGACGGAGACTCTAGGCAGACTTCTCCTCCTCGAAAGAGCTTATATTTATCATGGGACTGTGTTTTGGTTTCGGTTTCCATTGACATAAGAGTTGAATTTGATATGAGTTATGTAAGCTTATATGCTTATGTTGGGTTAGCTTATCTCTATGTTCCATGATTCTGATCATAAACTACTCAAAGATTATTCTTATCTAGTCATTTAAACGTCTATTTTGTTCTGTTGCTAGCAATTTGGGTTATGTTTTTTTCTCACTGGGCCGCTTTTTCGAGTCCAGCATAAACGTGTATTGGCTGAAATGGATCGGTTGGGCTTATTGGGCCGATACCATTTTCAGCCCAACTTTTCTTTTCTACCTTTTTCAGTCCACTATTCTATTATATAAGCTCAGGCTTAAAGATTCATTGGCAATTACAAATACAGGTTGCTAATATTCCAAGACGACGATTTAATTAATTTCTAGACACCAGGAGGCAATGTCTACCTAGTCGTTATCACTTTTCCTTCTATATTTTACAATTTTGTTAAATAAGATTTCTCTCTATTATTATTATTTTTTACAAAATACCCGGCACTTCTGTCACATTCTCATTACTTAAGATATCAATTTGTTTGTCACCTCCCTCACAATCATCAACTTCACGTGATTATTATCATTGTCATTTATATTAAGATCCCGTTATTCTCGATATCAATTCTAAGTTATGTTTCCCATTATTCTTAATTTATGGTTATTAAGTACATCAGACTTTTTTCACGATCCTGCACTTACAATATTAGGCTTTCTATTACCTACTCATCCTTAACTTCACGTGGTTACATCTAACACATCAGTCATTTCTCTTACAATCTCGTTATATGACTATATCAAAACTCAGTCATTCCCTCCACAACCCTTAACTTCACACGGTTATCAGGTCTCTGTCAATTTTCCCACTACCCTCGATTCCTTGTGATCGATTTTCATTTGTGTAGTTTAGGTGGGAGAGCCCATCGCTGTAGTTATATCTCTGGCATTTCTCTTACAATCACGTTACATAACGATATCAAAACTCGGTAATTCCTCCCACAACCCTAAACTTCACACGGTCATCAAGTCTCTATCGATACCTCCACTACCCCCGATTCCTTACGATCGGTTTTCATTTGTGTAGTTTTGGTGGGAGAGCCCGTCACTATCCGAGAAAAGGAGAGGACACTTCAGAGAATCAAAAGGAATATATCTTGATGCTACAAGTGACACAAGTAGAAAAGGCAAAGGCATAGATGGATCATATATGGATAGGCTCTTGGGTTTTTGCTCACCACTCACTCTGTTAAGTGTTATCTGATACCAAACTCTGTTAACGTCAATCAGCAATCTCAAACCTAACGGCTCTATTCTGAAATGATAGCATCATCTCATCATGGAAAAGATAGTAGGGTATATATATGATAGATATGGAATGAGGTAGGATTTTGATAAAAGTTTGTGATTTTTATTCCTTCGTGATTAGGATTCATTATTGCATGTCTTTATAGAATCAATTTCAGTATGACTTAATTTTTTCGGGTCAAATCACATGGTGTTTTAAATAGACCGTACTAATTCTTATTATTCTTTGTTATTGTTACGTATTGAAGACTTATCATTTTAGTCATTCTATCTCTATTGACATTTTCTGACTTAACACATCTTGTTATATATGATGTTAAACAAATGATTTATTAAAATTAAAACCCAAATACTAGATATTTTTGGAAATAATATTTGTCACTTAAGTTATCATTACAATTATATATAGGCCTAAGAAATAGAGCACTAAATTTAAGCTATATATGATGTTAAACAAATGATTTATTAAAATTAAAACCCACATATTAGATATTTTTGGAAATAATATTTGTCACTTAAGTTATCATTACAATTATATATAGGCCTAAGAAATAAAGCACGAAATTTAAGTTATGATGTAATTTAATCAGCTCATTGATTTAAAAGTGATTTGTCCAATAAATCTTATCAATGGGTCCATGAACGATAGTTTCTAAGATTAATATAACTGTTAACTCAATCCGTACTTACTCACAAACATGGTCTATAACATGTAAGAACAATATTTGACTTCAACAGTTGCACCCAAACTTCCCTTGAGCTGCCTACGCACCTTTAAGGAAATTTGCCTATATATGTAGAAATAAAGGGAGCGTCTCTTAGACTAATTAAGTCGTGCTATTCCTAAACTGGCAATTTTTTGGATGGTTTACAACCTTCTAATTTTTTTAGACTGGCAATTTCAACAAATCTGTCCAAAATATCTTTCTATAACATAAAACAGCTAATAAGGCATCCAAAACAAATGAACTAACGCTTAACTCATGATTCGGATCACATATACTATGATCTGTAACCGATTTAAAGTTGTTCATCTGTAATCATCATTGCTCCTAATCCTATACATGAAACATGCACTTGCAACATATGTATTTTACAAATATTTTTAGTAAAAAATCATGCAGTTATTTTAGAATATAGACTTGTAAAAAAAGCATATTGTGGACAAAAACCAGTGTTAAACAAGTGATGTTGCGTTGCAGAAAGAGAGACGATGATGTGGAGATTTATAGGTTTCAAATGAACTCACCAATCGCCATCGGTGCTGCTCTGGAGAGCACCGTGGGCTGTGACGTGCCGGGTTCCTATTGGGTGTTGCAAGAGAATTTACCTTTCACAAAAGAAATTACAGTGGGCACGACCCTCCAATGACCACCGAATCATGACCTAGATTCCTCCGACTTTTCTCATGATCCCCAATTAACAGGTGGGCCCCACTCATTCTAACTTGTTCCTAAATGGTAGTAACACTAGAGTTTTAAGTTTTTAACACCATATATACCTCTAGAAATGAGAGTGCTTATTGACGATTAAATCGATCTTAATGGGTTTTCAATAATAAAAAATCGATCTTAATGGACTATTAACATTGTCCATTAACTCTTTTTTTAAATAACATCGAATTTTATTGTTAAAAAATAACGTTCACAAACACTATAGATATAAGATCAAGGGATAATGTCATTCGGTCAGAATAAGAGTATTAATTTAAGATTAATTCAAAAATTCAATGATTCGAGCAAGATCCAGCGGTCAAATGTATCAGAAAAAATATGAAGATATTTAAGATAATTTATCAGCCATGCTTAGAATACAAAAATTAGTTATTTTTTGAAATATAAATTTCATTTGTGAACCTTTCAATTCGTCAACTAAACTTGTTAAACTTTTCAATTGTTCACATCTCATCTCTCCCTTAACTCGAAATACATCCATATTCTTTCTAGTCATAATTGATCTAACCAATATCTTCTAGAATCATTAACAATAATTAATGATTAATTTGTATTTGACTTTCCACTTTTACCTGTATACTCTATTGCATTGCTACTCAAGTTTATTATAATTGATATATAATAAGATATGATTGATAACTCATGATTACTTAACTAACTAAACATCAGACATGGTTTTCTATCGGTTAAAATGAACCGGATCAGTCAAGGCGAACACCAGTAATATATTATGATAAGAATTAACTTAGCTTGTATTGGAGAGGTTCGGGGTTATATCAAAACTTATCGCTCTATTGAATTAAAAAAAAAATACTGAATCCTTCTCGTATAAATGAGACAATTATTATTCCCGATCTGATTGTAATACCACGTGAGCAACCCACATGGAAGGGATATCAGCTTACGTTTATGACCGACCTTGTGTGACATGGACGGATAAGATTAAATCCAACAAAAAGAGGAGAGGCTTAATATTTTGCTATATGTCACTAGAAATATAAGAACCACTAAAAAGGAAAGTAAAGAAAAAACCCAGCTATCACTCACCTCCAAATCTCCATAACCAACCATCCTTGAAATTGGGGAGATACAGCTCAGCTCCAACCTTATTAATAGCTCTCTCACCCTCCTTGATTTTCTCCTATCCATGCTCATCTCGTGCCCTTCTCTCTCTCTCTCTACATACACTAAACACAACCTGATCACCTCCATTTCTCTCCCTCTCTCTCTCTCTTTCTCTACTATATACCATCTACTTAAAAACACACCTCCCATGGCTGCCTGTGGAAGCATCCAGCGCATCTTCGAGACCCCCTTGCCGGAGAACCCATCACTCCTAGACTCCCTCTCATGGAGCAAGATCACGCCGGTCAAACCCGTTGACCAGCAACCTTCCTTCACCGAGATCTTCGGTGAGCTCCATTTCAAAGAAACCCCACAAACCCAATCCTCACCATCACTAACCCCTATCATCCCTCCCATGCTACCTTCTTCTTCTCTAGATTTTAGTTTCAACCTAATCTCTAACAAGCAAAAAGAAGATGACAACAATGGAGGTTGGAGCAACATTACAGACATACCTTCCTCCTCGTCGACATACTCTGGTTGTCACAAGAAGAGCGACAGCTTCTCCTCCATGAACTTCGAGAGCTTGCAGCTCTGCACAGAGGGGCTCGGGTTTGAGAGCTCTGCTGATGTGGAGGACCTGAAGAACGACGAGAATGATTACAGAGATTCGGAGAACAAGAGAGTGAGTGTTGTGAAGCAGTACCCTATGTGGGGGAGTTACCTGAGCAGTGAGATAAGGAGGGCCAGAGCTGAGGCTTTCCCGCCGCCTATCTCTAGCATAGGGAAGAGCGGGAAGCCCGGTGTTTGCTTCAAGTCTTACAGAGAGGACGGTAGGTTTGTTCTTAAGGAGATAAGGATCCCGAGTCAGGAGTTCTTGCATGCTTGTAGAGAAGATGGTCGCTTGAAGCTGCACTTTGTTCAGCCTAACGATGAGATCCATGAAGATGAGGAGGATGATGGTGAAGCTGAAGCTGAAGATAAGGTGGATGCAAATAAAGAAGATGACCATGAAGATGACTGAAAATAGAAGAATCGTAAAAGATCATTCATATGCATGTTACTCAAACAAAACAAAACAAAACAAAAACTCTGTTCTGTTTTTTTTTTCTTTCCTATGAGATCTGCAAATAAGTATAGATCGAATCAATCACAAGAGACATGAATCAGACATGTACTGCCTATGATGTCAATTTTCTTCCTTCTCTTTCCATTTTATGCAACTGAATAGTCCACAATCATATTCAAACAACATATCTGTCCAGGACAGTAGCAACAATTGGAACTAATAGCTCCACTTAATAATGTCCGTAAGGTCTGGACATAAGAAACAACTGTATACTATGTTTGGCTCTAATAACTCTAGTAGGAAATGATGTACCCTGTACCGTAAGCAGTCTTTTCTTCATTCTGACTAAATCTCAATGATGGTTCCTTATCTTCTTCATCAGGCATTTTCAGTGTTCTGCTATCTTTTATAGATCCAATACCAACATTTTATGCTATGTAACGATGATTGGATTAATAATCTTAAGGGAGAATTGCTTGCTTTGAACTACCCTTTTGAATTTCCCACTCATGAATGTGAATTTGAACTACCCTTCTGAATCATTGAATTACAAGAGGTAAAATGACTAGCAGAGAACATAAAGTGAGTTTCTTGACTCAACTGAATTATGAAAATAAACAAGAAGTTTGGATCAGGGCTATTTTCAAACAAAAGGGTAGTTTTAAGCAATTACCCATAAAGATTTCAACAACAAAATACTTTACCACTCTATGTTGAGTAACACCAGCAAGGAAGAGGACCTAGTACAACTGGTTAATGAGCTGTGGACAAGTTGGGTAGAGGTGGGCCTAGATGCTTTCTCTTTTTACAGCATCTCCAGCAGAAACATTCAGCATTCTCCAGCCACACTAATCCTCTAACACAAGTGAAGTCACCTGATCCATACACAAGCAAAGTCAACGGTTACTCTATAGTCTGTACGCAAGTTGAGTAAAAAAAATCCTCCAAATAGTACAGATTCTAAACTACATATATCAACTCAAAATTGGAAGCAGTATTATGGTAATTTCACCTGCTTAAATCTATGTCTCTGTTAACCTATCAAAATCAACCATCTATTATGTTAGCAGTATTCACATGTAAAACCTTACGTGGCTGACTCGAGTATGATAGGGAAAATCCTGAATAAGGGCGAAGGCCTCAACCACTCATTTCTGCCACATCATGACCATACACTTGCCCACAAGGCTCACAAAAACCTGTGAAGCAAATGGTTCAGAGAATATTGAAAATTCATGTCACTAAAAAAAAATTAATCTACAGTCTTTAGTAAATAAGAAGACTAATGGTTTCAAGGAATGAATGACCCATAACCTATCTAAGTGATGCATGGGGTTAGCAATGAGCCCATAAGAGTTATGGCAAGACCAAATAGATAGGCATGTGTAGAAAACCTACTAAAACCGGTAAAAAGATCTGATATTGAGGTAGACCACAAGACTCATAGCAACCTCACCCTGTTGTTAAAGAAAATGAAGGTGACGTGTGACTTCACAACTAAATACACTACACATTGTATTAACCGGACCCAGAATGCACTAACGTGTATGCATCCTGACAAGAGACTTGAAACTATCTTTATGATCCTAGATATGACAATGGACAATGACATTTAACCCTCTAACACATGTTTCAGAATTTGTTGTGACATGTAATGAGCTAAATCACATGACCCATGTGGTCCCTGGGTTTACCTCCAGTTTCATTCACCTTTGGACTTACAAATTGAGAACCACAATATGGGCACATGCTAAAGCAAAACCAAAGTAACGTAAGAAAAAAATCCAGATAAATATCATCACAAATACATATATTTTAAACAGATAGATCAATTTGTTAGCTTCAGCAAAAAGCTGGTTCCAGAATAAAAGGACCACTTAGAGGTTGACAATGAATGTCCACCAAGATAAAAGTAAAGGAGAAGGCATAGTAGAGAAACCAACTCAAATCCCACATAATAAAAGTTCAGGACCTCCAACTCCAGTCTATCTAGAATAGGTTCCGGAGCTGTTATCATGGCAGGCAGCTAGAATAGATCATAGAATTATCTCGAGTCTCTACTGTGTAACTTAAAAAGAAATCTTTCATGACAAGAATACAAGAGCTTTTCACCATACACTGCAAAACATAAATCCCATATCTTTGGAAGATCAGGTATTATGCTTTATTTTGACTATAATTTTCTTTTTGAACCTCCATGTTGACAAAGTGAGTATACATGTCCCACTTGACATGATTTAACGAGGGATTTTCAATCAAGCAATTGGTACCTTCACCTAACAAAGCGCTAGATTCCCCACTTTGTTTCATGTAAAGATATATTGAATTTTTAAGCAAGAGATGAAAGCCATGGGAAGAAGGGGTGAAAGCCTACTATTTTAGGCTATAGTTTGTTCACAATAGTCAGAAACATAAATGAGTGTAACCTAGACACCAAAGCAGCAAAAGTTATGACTAACATATTTGGGACAACATGATATTTCAGTTAAACAAGAAACTTTAGGAAATCCAAAATTAAAATTGCTATGTAATTGTTGACAAACCCTCAAAATAAGGATCTTCTAACGGTTGGACACTATTACCATGTTTATGTGTGAGGCTTAAATGATTGGTAATAACCCATTTGCTTGTAGAGTTTTTACTTCATCTACAACCATACATCATCTATTTCTTATGCTTGCCCTTGAAAAACAATACATGATAGCAGAGATTAAAGAATTTCCACTCCCATGCAATAAAAATTTACCTCTACAAAGTATCTATGTGGTTTCACTTTTGAGAACATTCAACTCATGCTGGAAAATTGTTGCCATCTAATGACAGAAGCACTTTGTACCAGTTTGGAGGCTGGTATACACCCCAACTTTGTCTGAGACTCTGCAACGAGAACAGCTTCCTGTTTATTATCAGCAGCAGCTACAACTTTTCCTGTCGGTCCTGTCACAATGTCAAACAGTCAATAACCAGTCAACAAACCAGGCCCCTTTGATAATAAGTAAACAAAACTAAGAAAAAACAATATGAAGAACTGGCTAAAATGAAACCGAGACGTATCTGCATGATACGCATGAACTCAGTTTAATTTATACAAACAAGAACAACACATTTCAACTTTAGACACCATTTACCAGGATAAGAATGATTTCAATTTTCAGCCCCCTTTTCATGTGCTGCCGGAACCAACCTGCAGAGAAATGAACCATTCAGGAAATGCAGATACAGCGACACAAAACAAATAATAGAAAAAGGAAGAACAATCAGTCCTATCAAATAGCACCCAAACTCAAATTATACTGTTCGAAAATTCAAATCAGCAACAAAATAGATTCCACGGAATCAGTTCTAATCACCTCAGCAAGTAATCAATCACAAATCATAGATCAACCTGTACTCATGTTCAAATGAATAAACACTACAAAACGGTAATTAAGTCACAAACCTCTCAATATACCATAAATCACACACGAACAAAAAAAGAAGAACATGCTCAAATGCATAAACACTAAACAAACAAACATTAAGTAACAAAACCCTAAATATACCATAAACCCTAAATTTACCGCAAACCCTAAGATTATCCAAAACTGTGAACTTTTTAAATTTCTTTTTAATACAATTAAAATAAACAAAAAAAAAAGAAGTTGAGAAGGTCCATCTTCGACTCAAC
>JAYMSW010004314.1:0-11131 GCA_036897725.1 Erodium texanum
ATTGGTCGGGGCCAAAAAATACCCAACAGATGGAACGCCTAGAGGACTATCCATATTCTTACTGGTAGGATGCTGTCCTCCCCTGTATTTTTGGAAGCTTTTATAAGGAAATAGTCTACATAGACGCCAAAGATGGTAAATGACTAGACTTAAATTTGGGATCCTACAAGACTAATTTAGTTGGGATGAGGCCTTATGTATGTCTAAGTGGCCAGGCTTCGCTGCACATACTTCCCCAACCATGGAAACAATCATTGGGTAATGATTCCTTTTTCCATTCTCAATTGGGTGCTCCAAGTGCATGACTGCGATATGATGGCCATCAACGATGACGTCTTAGGAGAGACAATGTCTGTGTACTAGGAATAGTTTCAGACCTGCGACATTTCACAACATATATCGACCCTAGAGAAGCTGAGAGCTACCAAAAAAGCCAAAAACATGCGTAGAACACAATGGAGCTGATGACATCCAGACGTCGATGAATGAAAGAGATCCCTTAGGCTGAGTGGCCTGGATACTGTGGGACGTTCGTGATAAAACACGTGGAGCACCTTTTGATGGGTCAATCTTTGGGCTATATTTTTTCGGAGAACATACAACTCTTTCGGCATAAGTGGGCAGTAGAAATTTGGTACCGGCACCAGGACTAGTAATTGGATGGATGAACTTTAACGAGTTGTTGTTGCTGTTTTTTTTTTTGCTTTTGTTTCAATGGACATAGTTGTTGAGTTGATATTTTACATATCTAGTTGGATATGCTTGGTGTATGTTTTCTATGAATTTACGTTTCCTGTTCAGAATGTTTTGCACCATCATTTAGGAATCGAAACATATTGTGGGGTACCGTAATCTATCAGATATTGTCAGATATCATCGAGTTCCTCCACAGACAGATACTATCGAATACCATCGTAAATTTTTGGAACCTATCGTTTTCAACTGAAACGCGGCCTTGCCTAATTTGTCATCGTTTCATGTTCAAAAAATGAAGCATATCATGGACTCTGAGCACGGAAGCATAAAACGAACATACCAACATGCAATGACCAAAAGGAAATAGGAACAACTACAGAGAAACAAGTTTTGAAAACAAGTGTGATCCAAGAGTTTACCTAGTGAATAGAGAAGGGTAGTATTTGAACTATGAAAAAGATAGGCATAACTTTGAAAGAAATGCGACTTTCAAAGTAAAAATAAAGATATAGATCTTTTAGACATAGTTACTCAATTTTCCTGACATAAAGAAGAAAAATTGCATATAAAAGCAAAGAGTCACAATTCACGTCCAATTTATAACGTTTACATTTTAATTAGAGACACTAATCCAATATATAGGGAGCTAACATTATTTGATACAAGTTTAGCCACTTCCAAAGCCATATCCATTCATTTTCTACCTTCTCGGATATCTTGTGGAGTAGGTACAAGGCGAAAGTACGTCATTTCACATACTCGGAGGGTTTCTTTATGGGATGTTATGTGCGGTGGAGTTGTTGATATATAAAGTCGTGTTGTTGTTAGAGACAATCCAGTGGCTATTAGAGACAGTCTAGGGGTGGGTCATGAGATTGATGTCTTTGCTTTACCACCCCTTTGTAGTACTTCAAAGAGTTATTACGAGGAGGGGCCAATCAAGAAAGGACAAAACCACATAGCTGCGGCGGGTCATGGCATGACAAGGAGGATAGACTGACTGATAAAGTATGTACGTAATTACAGTCCCTGTGCTCTTTTACCCTGTTTTAATGTTTCTTGCAATTGATTTGTGGTGCCAACTTCTTATTTTACTGTATTCAGTATCCGCGTCAAAGTCACTCAACAATAAGAGAAACACTTCATTTCCCTAACTCTTTAGTAACCTTATGTGACCTCCTAATTTTTCGAAATACTAATAATGTCATTGCTAAAGTAAATTAAATATGAATAAAAAAATTTAAAATGAAAAACAGGAAAACAAGTTGATATCATAAAAAAGAGAGAAAACCTTGCATAATCTGGCGAGCCTAAATCTTCTCCAGCGATACTTGTCTTGTCCTGTTATCTTCTTGGTAGCTCTGAAGATGATGAAGGATGAGGACTATCGCGATAGGAAGCTCTGAGCGATGAGTGAGTTAGCCTGCCGCTGTCATGCATGTTGGCCAGACCTTCTACATCATCGTCAATCATAGAGCTCGCTGGGCCAGAAGTCACAATGTTATTGAAGCGCCGGGACGGTGAGCTCCAAACCTACTCCTCTTCTCTTTATCCACAGACTTCATCCAAGGTGCAGGTCATCCAAGGTGTGGGTTGATCTCGATCACTGTAACGCAGATCTAGGTCTAACTAATGCTCAATCTGGATGTTGTCAAGCTCGGATTCATCGGATATTGCAGAGGTTGAATTGCCAAAAACGATGGAGTTCGTATCGTTAGAGGTCACATCAGAGGTCCTAACTGAGGCGTTGTTGGTTCATCATCTTTATTGATTTTTTTTTCAATTGGTTATGGGTATAAGCTGACATTTCAAACCAATTTTAACGGTATTATAATATATGAAATTTAAAAATAATTTTACATAATTATGTGAACTGGTCTTAAATTTATGATGAATATATACAAATAAATAATAATTCAAGATGAGTATACATAATTTCCCATACAAACAATCTTTATACATATAAAAGGAGAGTTATAAGCCATCCTATGTGACACTCTCCTTTTATAAGGAATATATGGTTTCACCAAAAATAAGCGATTCTGAATTGGTTGATTTCTTCCCAATTTTCACTAAAGCTGCATACGTTTCCTTCCATCTTTAATTGTCATTAAGAAAATAAATGCCTTAATTGGGTGTGGTTGTTTGTATTCCGCCTCTTCATCTTCCCGTAGGACTTTCGGCTATTCGGCTTCCCCAGCTCTATAAAATCAAGCGCTCCTGAAAGACCCAGAAGTTCCAATACCAATCCCATTGTTAGGACAAGAGCCCCACCGGAACCACCATCTCCATGACTGCATGGCGGAGCTCAATTTATAGTCACCGGGTTGGTCCTCCATTTTCTCTCTTCGATCCTTCATTTTCTCTCTTTGATTTTATGTCCATTGATTCAATTCTAATTTAACGAATTGGGGGTTCGAGATCGGAAGTGTGGGTTAGGCCATGGTGGCACGTGAAATCTAAGGCAGGAGATTTGTTTGCAGCGAGGAAGAGACGGTTTTTTGTTTCACTGTGTCGATGTCGAGTCCTTAAAGCACATACTCCGTACTATGCTACATCGCGTTTCTACACGTTGGGTTCAGAAAATTGATTCTAGGAAACTTGGTTATGTATCTTTTCCATTCCACGATGCCTCTGCTTGGACTACGATTATGTTGATAAGGCAGCTTATAGAGGAAACTTGGTTATGTTTCAGGTAATGTTATAATTCTGTTGTTGAGTGCAAAAGATAGCTTAGTAAGGTATTGGGTGTGGCTTCCAAGGAAGTTAGGTTGTAATTTATTTGTATTTGATGTGTCATATGAGGTTGTACACATGTAAATTCATTCATTTAGATCAAGAGTTTCCCTGTGTGCTATTTTTTGAGCTTATTGTCTTGATTCAAGATTCTGTTTATGGTGCATAACACAGACATTGTAATAATTATTTGTTGTAATAATATTCTTTTCCTTCATTTTATTACTCTGTTATGTTCTGTAAAAACTTATGATACAGACAGTGACTGACTTCATGGTCCTTAACTTTCACACTGAAGTTTGTATGATGTTGTGTTTGAAACCATGGTATGAAGTCTGTTTGCAGTTCTTGAGATAACAATGATGATAAACTAGAGAAAAATGTATGAGTATCTAGAAACAAAAACTAAAATTTCATATAAACAGATTTATTTAAATAGTTGCTTTCATAGCTCAGTTGGTTAGAGCACCCGTTTAATAAGCGGGAGATCTTGAGTTTACATAAAGAAGAAAAGTAGGTGCAAGGCATTCCATAATTATATTTAGATATTAGTTATGGTTTCTAACAGCTCACTATCACTTGCCACGAACACCTCTGCTCTTCTTTCTCTGTTGCTAGCACTGTAGCCATTTACTCGGGCATAAATTATATAGATAATTATAGAAAATATGCAAATAATTACTTGCTCCATAAATATACCAAATAAGAAAGTGTTTCAAGTTCTTTTTTTCATTTCAATTAATATTTGCAGAAAAAATAGTGGAGATGTCCATCAGAGATGGTGTGTTGTGTGTGGCTGTTTGTGCATTTGATGAGAATTAGGAGTAGAGATGAAAAAATGATCCGAAAAGAGCTTATTGTTGTGATATGACAAGTTATAGGCTTTAGAGTATGTATCATTCAGGTCATGAATAATTGTGTCATAGGATATTGCATGTTGGATCACTTCAAATTTTAGTCATGTGCAAGATCATCTTCCGCATCTTCTTTTTAAGCCACGCGACTTCAATATTGAAATTTTCAATTATTGATAATAAGCTATTTGTTGTTTGCTCGTGGCTTACGAGTACATTTCATAGACTATGGCTCGGTTATAGGATATGTTTCAGATGAGATCAGAGCTTAGATATATGCAACATCAACATTGTACATAACTTTCGAATATTATTATGATGCAAACACATATGCATAGTTTGGGTTGATGTGGACAGTTAGGAATGCAATGACCATATTGAAATGGAAAAGTGAAGAATTTAGTTGAATGTCTTGCCTCATGGAAGCGTTTTTTCTTCTTCACTAGGATGCTGGTTTGTGTCTGGAAATCTGGGTAGGTACTGCCAGATCTTCAAATAAAATGGCGTTAATGGAGAATAGTTAGAGGGCATGTCCATGTTCACCACTGAATAGATTCTTCGGTTTATAAGGCACTGCAACATGAAATGGGGAGACTTCATCACACCGTGCAAGGAACTTAGGCGGATAAAAGGTAAATATTTTTAAATTATTTACAAGTTCCTAATGCTAAGGCTAAGAAATCTTATTAAATGAATTGTACTTGGTAGTGTTTTCTACATTATTTTCTCTATGATTACATAAATTTTCTTTTCATTATTGCGAAGGAAAATATTCTTAAGTAGTCCCTGAAATTGATTGATTATTATAAAAACTCAGTCATGGTTTGGTTTAGTAAACTAGCCAAATTTTGCGCTAAACTTTGCTTTGTTCCAAGTTGGTCTGTCAACTATACAAATTGTATCAATTTAGTCCTTGTGTTTGCTTGCCACATCAGTACTACATAGATAGTTCAAGCAGACAATAACTAAATTAGAATAATTTGAAGTTATATTGACTAAGACCGTATACATTTGCAGTGGCTTGCTTAAAGGGGAGCAAAAAGTTCGATAGCCCCCTCGATTTTTTTGTCTTGATTCTGTGTGATTAGTTTTTTCGTTGTTACGTGATGGTGAGATTCGTTTAATTTTGGACCTGATTGATTTATTAATGTGAATTGAAGATCTCCCCTCCTTTTCTGGCCTTCGATTGGCTCCAGAAGCCGTAATGGATCATTGGTCAATGCTTGATTCTTGGTTTGGAGGGTATGGGTTTTCCTCTCGGGAGGAGCAAAGTAGCAACATTGAGCTCCTAAAGTGATTTCGCCGCCGCTTCTGTTGCCACGGCTCTTGGGAACCTACGACTGCCAGCGAAGATGATGACATTTTACGATTTTAGATGGCGGTGCGGTTCGATTCCCGATGAGCTCCCAGTCAAGTCCCAATCGAATCGAAATGTGTACTATACTGGGACCGTAAATGGGTCCAATCGTGTGAATTCTGATTTTTATCATAGGGTGAGAACTGAGGAACATTATAGTGATCTATGTGTTGAGGATTTAAAGGGCATGATTGTGGCTTTGGCCAAGAATCAAAATTGGTGTAGAGTACTACAAAAGCTGATGAGAGGGATGTGTGAGGAGGAGATTGGTATGATCTTTTCTGAAGTGATACAACATATAGAAGAGCTCAAGAATGATCCTTCAGCAAACTGTATGTTGTTCAGAAACTGGCTGGGGTTTCTCCAGTAGCAGATGGATCAGATTGTGCTAACAGTGACTAAGAGTGTAGCTCGATTCATCACGATATACCTCAATGTCCTACCCGTTTGTACCTATTATTAGCTAGCTTCTGATTTGCAGTAATGAATATTGTTCTTTAATTTGTATATGTGAAAGAAATATTTTTTTCAGTCGATGAATCCCATTTTTTATATTTTTAAGGTTCGCAACATTGTCTCCTTCTTCTATTTCTTTTTTGAATTGGTCTTATGGATATGTACTTTCTTGTGTTTCGTGTTGCGAGATGAGCAATGCAACTTCACAGTGAAAGTGACTGCAAAGTCAAAAATAGGAGCAAAGCAAAAGTGACGATAATTGTATTCATATGATTCTCCAACGATACATAGATATCAAGAAATTGATAGAATGACAATTGGACAACCAGATACTACAATTTCCATGTATCAAGTGTTGGACAATTAGAAGATTGATTCTGTTTAATAGATGTGATGTAGTATGGATAAGTACATCTCTAAATAAGTCTGAACTATTAGTATATTACAGTGGTAGGATTTGTTCTCAGATCAATGGAACTATTTTTATGTCTATATTCATCTAATTTACTGATCTCTATTCTTTCATTGAGGTAGTTTTTATATTTTATTGCTCACAAATGGTTAGAAATGCATGTATGTGTAAAGAAATTATTTGTTTGGAATGTTTCAAGTAAAAAAATCTTCAATTCTGGGCATGTAAAGGTACTATTGTCAATTGCAAATTTAAATGATCTCAAGTTGAAATGAGAGCATGAAAAATCTAAAACTGAACCTAAGGCCACAGATGTACCAAGTTCAAGCAATAGGGAGATTGACACTTAGTTTCCTCAAATGTAAACAATAGGTAAGTGGTATGATATTTCTTGAACTTTGCTGAGGCAGACTCGAAATTCTTTACTAGGGGCATTTATCTATCGAATGGGTTTGGATGCATTTTTCCATCTTTATTCAAGTGCCTCTTTGGCAAAAGGTATGCTTGCAAAACACATGAAACCTAGTGATAAAATTTGCCTACCATCTACAATTTATAAGGTATGGTAATTAAGTACTAAATCAGCTATTAAATAGTCTGCAAAATAGTTAAAATCATGCGACCCTGTGACTATTAAAAATTGGGAGGAAAAAGAAAGCATCACATTTGACTTATTCAAATGAATTGGATTTAGATGCACATGATATGTTCTTTGTTTCTCCTGTGATAGTGATGTAGAAGCAATAATGCACATGACTGAACGAAAATATATATGCTTCCAAGAAAATTAATTTGTTCTTACTTGGTTCAATTCATTATGAGGCAAATTCATAGAAGAAGAACATAGGCATGGTTATGGTCTCTTAGTATCATGTGTTCAAATTTGACTAAAATTAAATAAAGAGTAGAAAAAAACCTTGATTGTCAAGTTTATCACCTAGATACACCTACATTTGTTTTTGACTTCACACCTACCTTAAATTTCAAATGTTATCACGGTTAGCTTTTCCGATGTTACACTAGCGTGTTCAAATTTGACTGAAATTAAAATATTAAAAAACATATAAATAACATTTATTGCTCATTAATCAAATAGTTATATAAGCATTCAATCCACTACAAACCATAAGTTTCGTTATAAACTTGTGAACCCATATAAGACACTAGATCAATTTTCACTGATGGCCCAGATTGGTTTGGGTTCATTAATGGCATACCTTGTAATTTCTTTTAACTTTATTTTTATTTTTATTTTAGTCATTTTATACTAACATAGGGTTATTTTCATATTTTTTCCATTCCTTTTTACCCTACTTATTTTTCTATTCTTTTATTATTTATATTTTATTTATTCCAAAAAATCAAAACCTAATAAACCTAATTTTGTATAATGTTTGACATTGTGAGCAACGACATGTTCCATCGCCGACTCTGAGACCACAGTGAGCCTCTTAGTCCTTCATGCACTAAGCGACACCGGACACATCGAGATCTCTCTCGACTCCGAGCAGCACGGGGATGATGGTGGGACGATATTGAGCGGGATTAATGTGGAGGTGGTCGGGATTATCAAGAGCTGATCACGATCATCAACTGGTTCTATTTTCCTCTGTGCTCCGCCGTCAATCAGAGCAACCATGGCGGCCACCAACGCTTCGATTATCATGGAGACCCTAACGGTTATTTCTCGTCCCTTTTTGTTTTCACGATTTCAGCTTCAATTCGCAGTCACAGTTAGTTTCTTAGCTGAATTGCTTTGTTCAAGTGTTGTTTACGGTGCATGTATTGTGCTTTTACATAGTCCATGCATTTAATTCTGGATCCAGATTACAAACTCTACTGAAATTGTACTTTGATTTGTGGTTTTAATAGATTCTTCACGGCTTAGTATGTAATGGTGCTTGCATGGATGATATTAGTGTGGTTTTTCTGTAGATCTATATAGTAGAAATGGGTTAAATGTTCTGTTAATTTATGGGTTGGTAGGAGAGTTAAGTTGCTGTGGATTTATGTGGGTTTGCTTTGCTTTCATCGTGTAATGGTGTCATGAGTTTTTGTATCTGGAGTGTTAAAGTTTGATCTTTTTTATATGGGTTGGCTTTGCTTTCATAGTTTAAAGGTGTCGTGAGTTGTTGGCTATGATCTATTATGTATATGTTTTTTAAGTGACAACATCGGTTTGTTTCATCATTCTCAATAGAAACGACATACATGTTAATGTCATATTAGAAGACAGTTTAAATTTCTAGAGTTTTTTTGACGCCTTTGAACACATTTTCACCTTTTAGCAAAGTCGGACATTTAATTATCCTATTGCAACGTTATATAATGTAAAATTGTCAACATCGAAACAATCGGGTCCATTCAAAACACACTGCATCGAAAAACTGTCATCCAACAGGACCATTCAGGTCCAAATGCATCAGATAGATACTGTTAGTTAGTCTGATGCATTCTAATCTTATCTAATATTGAACGGTAAGTTTTGACGCCTTAAGATGGTATCGGTTCCTTTTGGGATGTACTCGATACTATAGATCCTTTCATGGTTCGTGGATTGTTCAAGTCCAAATGCATTGGATAGAAACTCTCAACCAATCTGATGCATTCCGATTTTATCTGGTATTGAGCGAATACTTCTGACATGTTTCTGTGATACAGGTTCCTTTTGAGCTTTATTTGCTACTATAGATCCTTTCATTGTTCCTTCGAATGTCACAATATTTATGAAATACTTTCAATAAACAAAAAGGAAGTGTTTCGAACTTTCAAAAAAACGCATAATTATAAAAATTGTGAACACATATTACAAAGATAAACATGTACTGATTGATCATTTTCAATGACTTGTAACAAATTTTTTGAGCATTAGATAGAACTGGGTGAAAGCACATACTACCACTTTCATGAGCCTTATAACTCTAATGAGCATGCCTATAGACTTTACCAGAAAGTACATAAAGATCTGAATAAATCATGTTCTAGCTTCTAGTATTAGAGTGTATCTTTGACTTTTATCAACCATGGCTATCATCTTAGTTTCATTGCCAATGGTTACTGCCTCACAAGATGTGTCTCATGCTAGTATATCTTGATGAAACATAACCAACCAAGCATATCAAACTTCATAAGAAGTGGTCGCTTTATGCCAAAGATCAATGTGGGAACATCCATGTGCTTCAAATGAAGTGGTGCATGTTGTGCACTTGCTTCATATTCATTTGGCTCAATTAATATAGTTTGCACCACGTTGCATAATTCAGATTGGGATATCCTCATATAAGAAAGACACAATTGAGCGGATTAGTGTTTGTCTGCCAACTAATGATGTAGGGTCCTCGCTCAAGATGTTTCTGGTGTATTCATCTAATAATGTATCCTTTCTTGTAAGAGCACATAGCGGAAACGACTACAAGAGCATGTGAAGTCAACTCTAGGCTTCCTTAGAGCGTATGAAGTTTAGGATTCCATGGAGAGAGGTTATTGTGAAGCAAAGGGAACTGGGTAAGGGTATTTATAGAGGGAATATAAGGGTTTGTCTACGATTCGTGTGACATAATATTTTGTTCAGATAGGGGATAAGATCAAAATCTCACCCATTCAAATCCAAAGGTATGTCCTCGATGTATTTTGACGATAGTCGACACGGTCGTTCAAATCCACTTAATAATGATAAATGATCTATCATTAAACTTGATTGTCGTTGCCCTTTCCATCCTTCCGACATCAATTTCATATGGTCACGATATGGAATTTACCTTTCTTTCCTAGTTTTGAAGGCTACATCGTTAGTTGAAGCAAAAACCAAACCTTTCATATGGATAGCTCCCACGAGGTGTGACTTCAAAAGGATCTTAATCTTGAGTGAGTGGTTCTTTACTCTAGTATGTCTTTTTCACTTGTTAGAGCTAGTCTCGATGTTTGGGATAATAACACTGACAACACTTGCCAGTTAAGAATGAATGGTCAAGAAAAACAATTTGATCTTTCCCATCAGGCTTGGCTTTAGCACCTGATGTTCGTCTGAACGCAACATTAGAGTTTCTTTCTTCTCTTTCAAAATCTGATGCTTAGATTAGATGTTCAAGATACAAATTTGTACACCATGTATTGCATAGATTTTCTGAAGTCTTGTACTAGAATTTTCTTTTATCTCTCTAAAAATTTCATGTTTATAGGCTGAAGATACAAATATGTACACCATATTCAGTATTTTGTAGTTGAAATTAAATATGAAAGTATTTATATTTAGTGATCATTTGCAGTTTACATAAATACAATACATAAAAGAACACCTCTATGAAAACAATCAATGGATAAAACAAAAATCCTCAATCTTGTCGTGCTTGACCTCGCCGAACTAGGATCTCTCTAACCCGCTGATGCGGATGCATCTTCGTGCATTTTATGGCTTATTTTCCCCTGACTTTGAGTGCTTTATTGCTCCATGTGCTTAATATTTTAGCTTATTTTCTGCTTGATATGATCTGGGTATGTGCAAGTGGTGATGTGTAGATTTTAAGCTAATTTTGCTTGGTTTTGAGGCAATTTTGGAGAAAGGCTAGAAGTGTCCAAATCTGTGAGAGCGACGTCGCCCAGTGTCAAGTGACACCGCACAGT
>JAYMSW010004315.1:0-11130 GCA_036897725.1 Erodium texanum
ATTATTATTATTATATTAAATATATTAATTATAGCAATAGTTAAGATGATAATGATATTAATAAAATAATATCAACTACTTCATTTTATTATTAAAATATTAAAATGTGTGATTGATGTGATTTTTGAATTAAAACATTGGTGGCATGGTTAGAGTTGAACCTTATTTTTGTTGAAAAAAAAAACTATATTAATGAAATGATAACAAAAATTAGTAAGTCACCTTTGGAGATGTCCTTCGCGAAAGAAAGAAGAACAACGACAATTGGTTCCTCGATTGTTGAGGATTGATCTCTCTTTCACCTTCTTTTTATTCTATTACTCTCGTCATCGACATTTTGTGAAGTGTTGATCTCCCGCAACCTCGACAATCGAATTGCTTATGTGCTAATTGCTTTCTGAATTGTCCATGCATTTTTATTAGGAGAATTCGACCTTGTCAAAGAGGGGCACAAATAAAGAAAAGCATGATATACAAATTGGTCACCCCATTTAACCTAAAAGACTAGTATGTTATTAAGTCATGGGTCTAAGTTGTATATCAACCTTTCGTTACCTCACATTTATCCAATGTGAGACTTAATTTCACATGTAGACTCACATGTGGATCCTAACAATTCACCTTCCATACTGAATCTTAGGTGATTTCTCTTTTAAGCCTGAACTGCCTTGTACAATCACCTTAGTCCGGACCGACCATCCCGGGCTCTTGAATTGGGCCTTTTATATGGGCCAAAATCAAGGCCAAAACGATATATTTCAGAATTCTTAGTGTGTTTCCCGTTTGAGCGTTCTTTGGAGGTAAAATAAGAAGTCCTAACTAATTATAATTTGTATAAAGTATAAAATAACACAATCATTTTTTATTTGGGCCGATTTTGTGTAAGACGATGTTGCGTTGTTGTTGTATAAAGGTTGAAGAAAGAAAATTAGAAATAAAAATGGGGAGGGAGTTAAGTTGAACCTGCTTTTCAAAGCACGACCTCTTACCCATTTCATTGATTGTGTCTCATATCTAAGAGACCAAAGAACTTTAAAACCCATTTTTACATGCCGACCCGATTGGACTAACCAACAGTTAAACAACGTTGTTACCGACTGTCAAACCATTGTCACGGGTATGCGACATCTCACACCCGCACCGGACCGATAGTCAGCGATGCATCCTACCAACGATGCCAATACTGACCGATTACAATCGATACGTAGGTTACGATCAAATTTTGAACACCCCTACCAAACAAGCTCCAAACATTTTATTTATAAAAAAGACAAGAAAAATAAGTTTAATTTCCCGGAAATACGAACATGTCATGAAGTTGATAAACCGACAGCAACAATATGATTGATGATTCAATGATTTATCATATCAATATCAAGTTAAGGAACAAGAACATCGAATTCACATAAATCTATGGCCTCAGACACCAAAAGCAGTGTGGTGAAGGTCAGACCTGGAAATCAGGATGCTTCTTCAAAGGGAAAGGTCAGTGGCTCTGTCATCAAGAAGAAGATCGAGAGCAGCTCAACCAGGCAGATACCCGATTCCAAGCACGCTGTCACAAAGTACGAGGTACTCATCTCAGAATTCATATATTCTCTTGTTCAGGTTTGTTGAATTTATGATCTATTCAGCATAAAAATTGACGCACTTGTCTTTGGATTGGTTTCTCTGTCTGGTTTGGTATTTGGGCATCTGGGTCCGCTTTGATCGTTTCCGATTTGTCAGTGATTTTGTCTTGTTGTTTGGGTGTTTTGAGGGTACCCATCTCAGAATTCATTGATTTTCTTGTCCAGATTTGTTAAATTTATGATCTTTTGATGATTAAAGCTGACTTACAGGGCTGTGGATTGGTTCCTCAGTCTGGTTTGAGTATTTGGGCTTCTGGGTCATCATTGTTTGTTTCCAATTTTCAGTGAATTGGTTTTGTTGTTTATGTATTTGGTGATTTTGATGGTACCCATCTCAGAATGCACATCCTTTTGTCTTCAGATTTGTTAAATTTGTAATCTTTCTGACTGTAAATTGACTTACATGTCTCTTGATTGGTTTTTCAATTTGGTTTAGGTATTTGGGCTTCTGGGTCAGCTTTGATTGTTTTCAATTTTCAATTAATTGGTTGATTTGGGGTAGATTAGGTGTGTTTATGGGTTGCTTTGCTTATTACTATGATTTGGAATTTTTGTCTTTTAACGTTATTTAGTTCATCATTTGCTTGGTTATGATGTTTTATCATATAATTCATCATATACGCATTGGGTGATTGCAGTTGATCATATAGGTAGTGGTAGCTTAGTGTACAATTTGATTGGGTTTTATATTTTATATAAATGTGAAGGTAAAATCAAAAACAGTATCATCAAGTTCGTCAAAAACAACTGTAAAAACCTCGACCACTAAAGTTAAAGGGAAGAAGGAGAAGAAAGTGTACACTTTGGCTGGACAGAAATTCGATCCTCCGGAAGAGGTTTTGGCCATGAATATTCGTTATCCTCTTTCTTTGAAGAGTATTGTTAGCAATGAAGTGCCTCTGATTCTTGCTTAGTTTCGTGTTTCCTATTGACAGAGAGAACCCTTGGGGATATTCTACGAGTCATTGTCAAAACAGATCCCGACAAGTGAAATGGCAGAATTTTGGTGAGCTTCCCTTTATCTTATGTTTCAACTGTATGGATAATTGGTCAAATAATTTCTCAGAAATTGTCAATCGATGGTTTAGTCTCTGTTTTCCTGTTCAATTGCTAGCTGTAGGAAGTAGACCATAATTGTTACATAACTGAGGTCTCATGAATCGTCCCTTTCGTTGCATCCCAGTTTGGTTCTTGCACATCATAATAGCAATTGCTTGATTCGCTCCATTATGATGATAATAACTTTCAGAAATCTACACTTTTTTTTTCCAGATCGTTGTATATTCTGTTGAGTTGATAAAAATGGGTAAAAAAAGTGCAGTTTCAAAAAGTGAAAAGACACGGTAGCATTTGGTTTGATGAAATAGACGTATATATCATGTCTTTATAAGGCTGGTCAATAGTCGTCAAAACTAGACTCTTGTAAGCTTGCCCAAATACGATATCTTGATTAGGAGCACGTCCGGGTGTGGCCTTTTCACATGAATTAAGCAACCATAATCTTCAGTTTCAAAAAAAAAGAAGCAACCATAATCTTTGGGCTTTGCGTAAAACATAGAAGAAAACATACATTTTCTTATCCTACACTCATGTTTTGCCCCAGCACTTTTCTTTTTTTTTTCACTTTTCTTCTTATTGCTCTGTTCTGATCTTGGAATAGTTGAGGGAATCGTGAATAGGAAGGCCAACTCAACGGTTTGGCCAGATCAATGAACATTTGTAGAGTTTAGAGGAGCCTCGAGATAACTTAGAGCCAATTCATAGATACAAGCCTCTCCTATTTTGAAAGCCAGCCTGGGCCTATGTGGCCAGTTTGTATTTCTCGTTTCTGTGCAGCTTTCTCGAATCCTAGAGGTCTTAGGTTTTGAACATGAAAGTGTAACAAACATATATTCGAACTTTAAGGATGATGGAACACGGGTTGTTGTCCCCCGAAAGATCCAGGAAGGCGCATGAGAAGAAGCAGAGGAAGCTAAAGCAAATTCGGACGGGAACTCCTGTTAAGCCGTCCAGAACACCGAGCTATGGACCCGAGAGTTCAAAGAAAGGCAACGTAAAAGCCAAGAAAAGAATAGCGGACGACAGTGATAGCGACGATTTTATTCTGAGCCTGAAGAGAAGACAGGCGTAGAGAAGGGCCAGAAAAGATCAAAAGGACGGTCCGTCGCTAATGTATTTGTGGACATTTTTGCATTCTGAGAGATCATAAGTGTCTCTAAACTAACTTAGAGATGTTTTTACAGCTAACACAAGAAAAGAATTAGAAAATTGATGATTCTGAAGCAAAGAACTTGTCGGAATCGAACTTGAAATTAGGGTTGTTGCAGAATATTTTTTTAATTTATCTTCAGATTTTCAAAGGGAAATTTGATAAACTATGCTTCAAATGTAGGATATTTGTTTTATATGTTAGTATAATTGATAATTTGAAATCTATGCTCTTTTTAGTTGTTGAGACAAAAATACCCTTATTTCTATTATTTTCTCTTATTCTTTTTTTTTTCAGAATGATCATTTTTTCTTTTAATCTCTATTTCTTCCTCAATTTTACCAATAATTGTATCTCTTTGTTGATAATTCCAATTTTTTCTCATTATTAGTTGTTTGATTTAACCTCAATCCATCAATATTGTGTTCTTCTCAAAGTGTACGACTCAAATTCTCGAGCCTGAGTCCAAAACAACAAAATTGAAAAAAAGTGTAGGAATTAGAAACTCTGTTAGTTGAAGGAGAAAGAGGTGTTTTGTGAATTGAAACAATAATAAAAGGAATCGAGAGAAGACACTTTCCTAACACAAAATAAGATATATTAAGAACGATACAACTGATTTTTTTGATCTCTCAAACTTTTATCTGAGTTTGAAGCTATTGTTGATCTCTATAGATTCTGGTTTCAATAACCTCACTAACATTCATCTATGTTGATTGTGTTGTTGTAACTAATTTTAATATGGTTCCCAAATTTGCAACAATTTTTGCAACTAAAGGAGAGAGAAATGGGTGATTTGTTCTTCATTTTGAAGATGTACTCCAATATATTTTCCAACCAAATGGTGTTTCGAAAATTCATGTAACAATTCTAATTCTCAAACACAAATCTATAACAGTAAAATTAAAGTAAGAAGAAGGTGTTAATTGATTATGGTTAATCAATGAACAAATGATGAAGAGGAAATGCTCGGATTATCAATAAAAAGATATGATCATTAATAAGATTGTTAAAGAATTAGAGATTAAAAAAGAAAATAAAGGTATTTTTGTCTCAACAACTAAAAAGAGCATAGATTTCAAATTATCAATTATATTAACATATAAAACAAATATTTGTATTTGGGCGCACAATTTATCAAATTTCCCTTTTCAAATCTTTTAATCATGTACTTCATTCGTGCCCAATTATGATTATGTTGTATAGTGTATGGGTTACATCAAATTCTGAAATTATGTTAAAACGTTGTTCTAGAAAAATTTTAAAAATTAAATTCAAATAAAAATGTATCGCAAAAAAGAAATTCAAAAAATTAAATTCAAACAAAAATGTATCCGAACTTAATACAAGGGTACAAGAAGACAACAAATTAAAACACATTTCGATAAATAAGTATATAAATTCTTGATCTGATTATTGGAAATAACGGGAATATCCGACAATCAAATTATTAAATTTTTTTCACATAGGATAGAAATCGAAGATGACCTTTGGTGGTGCAGTGAGACTGACAATGTATTGATGGATGTTCATGACGTGCCATAAATCCCATGACATGGCAAATACCAACTGTGAATGTGACGTTGATGACATGCAATCGATCCCATACATGTGTCATATGGATCATCATGTTGATGAATTTGACAATGTACCATGTTTTTATTTTAGCATAGCACCAAGAAATTCATAAGTTGGACCTGGTCAACTGCTTCAATGGCAGATTTCACATGTGCATGTATATGTGCATCATCCATATTTTGTTTAAATCGTTTTATTGCAAAAAAATGGAAAGAAATGTTAAGTTTCATAGCAACTTATTGGTTCATTTAATTACTCAATAAAAAAAAATCACTTTTTTAGTATAAGTCGTGTATGTATTTCCTATTATTAATAAGTCCGTTTGTGACTTGTCCAAAATGTCCAAACAAACTATTATAATTCCATCAAATTTGAGCATGAAATATCCAAAATGTCCTTAGAGATTTTGTAAAAACTAATTCCTTATTACCCGATTTTTTTTTTTTTTGCAAAATACAAAAACCATCCTTACTATTGGGTTAGCATATGCAAAAAAAAAGAAAAAAAGTTGACAAACTTAAGTCATTATAACGGATGCAAAAAGAAATAATTTATAGTTAGTTTGTGAAATGAAAGATACTCGCATAAATTATCTGCATCACATTATATACAAAATAGACAAAAAAAAAATAAGTTTGTCTCAACATGTGGGATAATGACGGAGGCAATAATATCTATATTGAAGCAAGAACCACAATCTCACGCATTTCATCCTCTCTTTCTCTGATTGCTACCTACACCAGATAGAATTCAAACCAGAAATAAAAGTATTGAAAAAAAAACGATTAATTAATTATATCGGATTTAAGATCATACTAATAATAGGTATAAACGATTTGGACATCTATATATGTATTTTTTGGTTATTGATCCAAACAATCCTATTACACAGACCCAAGCTAATAATGTAGTTGGAGATGTTGGGTCCAGCACTATATATAGATGTGAAACCACTTGCATATATATATATATATATTTGTACATTTTGTGGCTCTCCCAATATGTCCGTACTTGTGTATGATCAATTGGACAGTGACTATATGATTCGTCGATGGGTTTGGAATTGAAGTAGGAGTTGTGAGCTGTTCCCAACTCATTGAGTTGGGTCTGATATTGAATTAATGCAATAATGAGATTGCTAGGTTTGTGATATAACTCAAGCCTTTTGTGTATAGTGACCACTCTTGTCTCGGCTCCACTTCACATCATTCATTAGTCACACTACAATTTTGTGATTGTGGTGGATATGTGTTCTTAATTTTCCATATTACATGTAATTACTTTTCAAATAATATAAATTTTATCTTCTTAACCATCTTTTTACTTTAAAAAAACCTATTTTTCTGTTTTGATTTTGTTTTTATCATTAAACTTTTAAGATATGAGAGAATAAACATTTTATGGATGTCTAAGTCTTGAACGGATTACTATAAAATACAAAGTTTTGATTCCATTCCATATTATAAGCCATGTCAAGACAAAAGCACAATATAAACAAAAATAACATTTATCTTTTAGCTTTGAGTAAATAGTTATTTTTACTTACCATAATTATTGTAGTGGTTAAGAGAGTTAATCATTAACATTTAGTCCAATAGGATTGTTAAGAAATACGTGATTTATATTCCTTCAATACTGACTATATAAATTATTGTTCTTATGAAGTTTTGAGTTTAAAATGTTACCGTGAAGTTTATAATATTATTATCTTAACTTGTACGAAATTGTAGTTAATATATTATATATATATATATATGACTTTTTTTTGGAAAGAAATAGTTATTTTTCATTCGAAATCACAACATTTAAGCATTTATATACAACATTTTATTTGTTTGTTTGTCCTGCATATATATATATATAACCAAATATTACATTAATAGTGAACATGAACTTATTTGGTGTCATGTTCAACAATTACCATACTTGTTTTGGGAATTACGATGAAACGGAAACAGTATTAGACAGGTAGGTACTCTAAAAATCTTTAGCCACCATTCAAAATGTCGCCATCACATCCATAAAGGTGAAAAGAGACTTAATAATACAAAATTGTACTAAAACGACCCATCAACCTTTTTCTGGAACTTTAAAACTGTACACGAAGCCGATTTTGGAAGATTATTGTATGTTTTGGAAAAATTTATTTAAACTACTCTTGAAACCTTTTCTGGAACTATGACCTTTCTTTTGGACGTATTATCTATCTTTCTTGTCTCTATTCCTCGGAATATTACGTTCACCTTTGAAGTCTTTTCTGGAACTATAACGTTTTTTTGGACATATTAAGTGCTTGGCGTCATCGTGTTTTAGCATGTGCGTTGGAGTAACTTTAAAAATGTGTTAAATCACCAAAATGTTTGTAACATATAATAAAATCCGTTAAATTATTTATCAACCCGTCAATTTGTTAAATCTACCAAATCGTATGAAATAGGTTGCAAACCGTATCATGGTAAAGTGGATTTTGGGTTATTTTTTTACAAAACGGCATATATATATATATGCCGCAAGTTGCAATCTTCACCTTTTAATCTGCAGTCCAACCCAACCCGTTCACGACTTCACCCTTTTCTCCCTATACTTGTATCCAAACCCAAATCATTTGTATCTCTTGAGCTCTACATTATATCATAATCTCTTTAAACCTTTTTTTTGGGGGGGTTCTTTTCTTTTTGGTTATGCCAATACCTTGATTTTTATCTTATAAATAGGTTGGGAATTATGCCTAAAATATATAATGTGTGGTGGGGGTTAAACCGCAATCCATCTGCAAAATCAGTATAAACTCAGACAGCAGAACTTTATATGTAACTAAGTGGTGATGATTTTATTTTTGTCAAACCGCAAAATACGATTGGGTTGAAAAGTCACTTCACGGTATGGGATACCGCGCACTACATCTACCCCTAATAGAAGCTCTCTCAATTTATACTACCTCTGTCTTCAAATTTAAAGATAAATTACAGTGTCATATGAAATTTAGCATGAATCTCAAATTTTGTTGTAACATTTTTATTAACATTCTATTCATTCTATAGTTTTGATACGATAAATTTTGAGTGATTTTTAATGTTTAGGCTAGAATACAACACTAATTTCATATAGAATCTTGCATAAAAAAAAAAATTATATACAATCTATACCAAAATATAGAAAGTTTAACAGCAAATTTACGGTTTGAGTCGAAGTTCTCTTGTGAACTTAAACAAGTAAGTGGATTAAATATGTGCGCCGGCCCTAAAGAACTAGGGTTTGGCGTGAGAAGATGGTGTTGACGCGCGATGAAGGCTTCCAAGTTCCATGCTGCTAGTGACGGCATGTCTGGGGTGGGGAATTGGTGAAGGACAAAGGAGGACATCCTGGTGCGGATGCAGGCAAGGGTTTGGAAGCTTTGGAGACCCTATCGGAAAGCTCCAATCACTGGATGGGCATGACCATCAAGCTATGTGTAGTGCTGGTGTGTGACATCCCGGGGGGAGGGAGCGAAATCGGGTGAGCTGGGACGGAAGCTCCTAGTCTGCAGCAAGCGTCGATACAGCCAGCGTCAGTAGTTTGTACGGTCTCTTCGGCGAGGGAGCCAGCGACCAACGCCGAAGGGGATGACCCATGGCGACGCAGAGGGATGGCGAGCAGTGGGGAGGCAGTTCCGGGGACTAGTGAGCCAGAAGATGGTAATGGACTCGACCTCATCGTCAATCGCATATCGGGTATGGCCCATGGCGATGCAAAGGGATGGCGGACAGTGGGAGACAGTTCCGGCTCCTCCGAGGACTAGTGAGCCAGAAGACGGTAATGGACTCAACCTCATCGTCGATCGCCTATCGGCAGTATCTTTGGGCTGAGAGGAGCAAGTAGGTCTGGTAATCAGTTAGGAAGGATTGCAAGCTGATGATCAGGTGAATGGTTTGGTGAGGGTTGTTAAACAACCCGGCCAAGAGCTCTGGGTTGCTAACGAGGGGGACTGCCATGGGTTGGCCGTACACGAAGTTCAATTCCCGATGGGGCTGTTTTGTGCCCGTTATATTTAGGCCTTAGTCTTTGTTTACTATGTAATTGAGTCATTTGTGGGCTCATATGTAGGACTTGAGGTCCTATCTAATATAGCATTCCTACTAGGTTAGGAATATCATATCTGTTTTTATTTGTAATTGACCTATTTAGGTCAAGGTCATATGTCTCGCCATAATTTCTGTCCCTTTACTTGTACCGGTCTTGAGCCGGACATTAATGAATTTTTGGATACATATGTTTTCAACAACAAAAATAGCGGATTAAATATTAATGTAAACGTTATCAAGAAAAAAACATAGAACATATATAATATTATGTTCTCATTTTGTATTATGTATAACGTGCCTCTAAAAATACCCGTGTCAGTCGATGTTGTTTTTTAGCATGTATTATCAATTTATGTTGAATTTTCATTGAAAGACAGAGAAATGTAATTATGTGCACATTATAAAATAAGTTCTTATGATCCACTAAAGAGACTATAATGATCCAAATCTTCTTCTTTTTTACCAACAATATGTTAATAAGAGTGATAAAAAAAAATACAAGAAAGAATGATTTCAACGGTTTAATTATTTTATATCTAATAATAAATTTTATTTTTTTTCCAAGTAAATTCTATATCACTACCATTAGATCATATATATTTAAACATTCCATTATTCATCCACATACTTCAAGAAATAGCCATATATTTGTATTTTTAAGAAAAGTATTTTATCTGATACTATCTTATCAATGTTTTTCAGTGTTAATATCATATATAACCATTAAAATAAAGTGTTGATTGATTTATAAATAAATCATAATAGTTTATAATATCTCATTAATTTTAATTTTAATTTGGAATCACTGACTCATCATAATGAGTAGTTGGAACTTAGCAGTCGTGGCATCAATTGGCATTTGCTTGATTGAAAATGATCTAATACTGTACTATAAAGGTTCCATTTATTTGTTGGTGTTTGGGCTCATATGTCAATAGCACCTTGATTACACAGAAGACCATTTGGTACATGTTTTTGGCACCATCTCACTGTCCTAAATTTATGTAGCTGACAGCTCTTGAGCTAATTATATACTTATTTACTTATACCCAAAACTGATAGTTTTTTTTTTTCCTCATTATAGTAGAGTTATTTAATATTTTTTATAAAAAAATTAAATTTATTTATCATGTCATTTTAATTTATTTTTATAATTATAATAAAATCCTTAATTATTATTAGGATATCGCAAAAAACAAGTAAGTTCAACCATAATGAAAATAACATTATGTTGTAATGAAAAGTTAAATACACTATAATGGAAATGTTAGGATATCGCAATGAAAACAATTAGTATGCCGTATAAAAACAAATTTATTAATTCAACAAGAAACCTCATACACCATAATGAAAACAATACTATGTTGTAACAGAAACAATTAACATACTTTGCAATAAAAACATTATTATGGTCTAATGAAAACAGTTAGGATAAATCATAATGACGATGTTAATATACCGTAATGAAAACAATTGATTAATTCAATACAAAAATACAAGTTAAATAATAAAAAAAAACTCATAAAATACAATGAAAACAATTGATTTGCTCAATGCATAAAGAAAAAAGACGTTCAAATAATATGTTGTCATGGTCATCAACCTAAGTTCTTTACAATGCCATGTGCCATCATCATCATCAACCTAAGAC
>JAYMSW010004316.1:0-11130 GCA_036897725.1 Erodium texanum
ACATGCATGAGCACGTAAATGATTGTTTAGCAAGTTCAAGGGAAGCTTTTGTTCAGAAAAACATGTGAAACACAAACTGACCTGTCTTTGCCTACGACGTTGCAATATACTGATGGCCCAGGCCATGATATAGCATGGGAGAAGAAACCCAGCAGTCCGAAGCAAGAAAAGCTGACCATCCGCAAGAAACTGATTAGATAGAGTCACTAATTAAAAACGACACGTTGGCATGACACTTACAGAGAAAAATGTAGATGCATCGTCATCACCATCCCCACCAGTGAGGGATAGAGCGTGCCTCAGAAGTAGAAGAGCCATTAGCTGCCATAAAAATAAACATATTAAAAAAGGAACGGAAAGGACGATCACATTCACAACCATAACTGGAAGCACAGGGGGTAGGCGGGGTTAGAACGGTTCTTAATTTCAAAATTACTGCTTATCAAAATAACTTGTCATGTTTTCTCATTACTAGGCAGATAAACAGTTACAGAGATTAAGCACCAAATGCAAGGATAACAGCTTACAATTAAAGCTGCAGAGCGACAAAATGCTGCTCCACTTGCATTGCTGTCAGCATACTCATCATACTCAGCCTCCAGAAAGTGGCGCTCAGCCGCAGCCATTGCCAAAAGACGCGGATCATGTAAATCCAAAGGAGTACCAGCAATTGTCCAACCCTCACTGCAAAACAACCAAAAAACAATGATAAATCAAGCATTGCAGCAGATAAGCACTCACTACATATCTGCAGATGGGTCAAGAGGCAAAAGAGCTTGCTTCTATAAGCAAGGTCTTGAATTCGAATCTTGATGCATACATTAGCTTTGAATTTTAATCCAACACTTGTTGGCTCAAGCCTTGGAGAGCTTGAGTGCTGATAAAAAAAAAAAAGGTCTATCTGCAGGTTGCAAATCCAATCCCAATCTCCTAACAACCTTTTATACATAGACGATTACTGACACAGACGAGAAACAAGACAACATGGACACCATATACTAGATTACTTAAAGAAGAATTTCCTGGTTAGGATATCAACATTTCTTGTGAATGTCAGGACAGAAAAATCAAACTATTCATAAGAACAATACAATGAGCTAATGAGGTTGTAAATGACTTGCCTAATATCAATTGCAGTATCTTCAGAGTTTGGAGGAGGAGGTGGAGCAGTATAACCAGGTTGGTAAGGCTGCAAGGAGAAAAATAAGTTCACCAAAAGTCAGTAAATTAATATAACTATTGCACACACGACTGGTCCTATTTTACACTTACAGAAAGCAAATTAACAAATGAGTTGTTGAGATATAGTAGCGTATATTTAAATTTCGATGGAGGTGCACTTTGTGTGATGCAATGTTTCTAAGAGATCAAAGCACAAAAGAATGCAAAGGCCTCCTAGAACCTGAGCACAACCAAAACATGACTTTACTGAAGTGACGGATACATGTTTAAGTACAAAGGATATTTCTTGTATCCAGTAAGCCAAAATTTAAGTATTGTGCTGTTGTGCAACTCTTGCAGGCTTAAATCATATGTTAAATTGGCCTCATATTAGTAATATCGGTTTAGGATTAGAAAAAAAAAGTAAATAGAAGTATAATAAGAAACAGAATGATGATGAACAGAAACAAAATAACGGAGTGTGTGTTTGTGTGTGCATGTGCATGTGTACTGGGGAGGGAGATTATGTTCAAGGATGAAGGGGCTGCTTTGTGCTTTCTCCCATTCTTCTACCAAAGAGGAGACTCAGATCAGTGATACAGCAAGATATGTTTTTTTTACTCCTTTATTCATTTGATTTTATATGTGTATATCAGTGAGCCTTCAAGAGCTAATCTGTTTATGCACGGTGTAAAGCAAATGATACTATAATAGTAACAACAGCTCTACAAAGTACCACAACTGAATGTTAAATTTTGCTGCTGCAGTAGACTAAGAATGCACGCTTTCAGAAAGAAAAAAAAAAAGAATAAGGTATTACAGAGCAAAACTTCACCTATAAAAACCATTTTTCTTACTCTTCAAGTAAACTTTACTAAGATGGACTTTGCAGTTAAGCTCAAATTTATTGTGTTTAACTTTCCATGATATTGGACATCTCAGTTAAAATATACAAATTTGCAAGACTCATCCTCAAAATCAAATAAATCATCATTTTTTTCATGAATACTGTCATTCTCATCAATATTAATCAACAATGTTAAGTCCATTCACGATTTTCTCACTAACACAGATTACACAACCAAATTATGCACATGCTACAGAAGCAGTAGCTTACCTGATGACAAATCTCACAGATTATGTCTCCCTTCTCATTGCACCATCGCTGAACACACTTCCTATGGGCATACTATAGATGACATAAGAAAATAAATGTCAGCTTTGGAATAGTCAAATAAAACTTACGACATTACTAAAAAAAATTATAAATTCATTTTGGTTGAACGAATTAAAAATATCACCCTCTAACCTACATATCATAACAATATGTCCAAAATTAATCACTGTGGTAGCATACAGTACAAAGATTATGGTCATTTGAAATAAAACATTTTTGTACTAGCTTATTGAGGCTGCAACAAGCAAGCATCATGCTAAGAAAAAATCCAAAATTTTGAATGTTATAGAGACAAATGAACCAAGCACAAACCAACACTGCAGAACAGGAAAATACTTTAAAAGCATACCTTCAGACTGCCATTACAAGTACAAGGCACCTCCAAGTTGCTAATGCCATCCTCCTCCTGGCAAATGCGGCATTCCACCATTTGGATCAGCGGTTCTTCCTCATCGGAGATATCTTGTTTCCCCACTCCCTCAACTTCAACTGTATAATCATGCTGATCAGCAGTCTTAGAACTTGAACTCACTGGGGCCTCAGTAGCTTGCAATGATTGCAAACTGTCAGCTGTTATGAGACGGTCAACACACAGAACCAAGTGATCACTCATTCGTATTTGATGGCAAGCTCCTGCAAAGCCACAAATATAGCTATCAATATCATTCAACTAATATTTGTATAAACCACCAGTCTGAATTCGATCACTCAAAATCCATAACAGAATTAGTCATAAAAATGCAGATAAATAGAAGAACTAAAAGTGCTTTGTATTAATTTCTTCTAAATTTATGACCCCCAAAAAAGATATTATTTTGGAGCAACAAACTAAGAATTACATATAAAATGATAAAAATTTTATTGGTATCGACTGAGAGCAAAGAGAAACAATTTGATAGCATTTTCTAATCCAGAAAACATTTTCAAAAACTAAAAAAAAAAAAAAAGAACGCATCCTTTAATAAGAAAAACCTAACAAAACCTATAATAACTAGAAACTCCTGTTTGGTGGCCTAGAAAATGCAGGAATACAAAAAAAAAAAATCAAATCCAAAGTTTCATTTCCCAAATTGATGCCATCAATTACTCGACAGACCAGTGAAAACAACAAAGCCCCATCAAAGAAATCGATAGATCCCATGAAACTGAGAGATCAGAGCTTTTCTCATCCATCCTCTAAGCAACCAAACAAATCGAACACTGAACAAAACCCTAGAAATGGAGGATCAGCAACAAAACACAACAAAAGTAGAGAAATCGAACAGAGAAAGACAAATCGGAGCAGAGAAAAGGTCACCTGTGAAGAAAATGCAGTTCGAGGAGAAAAGTCGCAAGCACCTCTTGGCTTAGAAATGATAAAAGTGAAAGGTACACACAAAGAAAGCTTATTTTATTCGTATATTTATATTTATTTGTATATAAAATAAATATAAATAATAGAGAGTAAATAGGACCGGTTTGGAGGAAGCTAGGTCGGTAACGTCCGTCTAAAGCTGTCCGAAACGAGGACGAGTCAGTCAACGAGTCATGACTCATTTATTACAACAAAACGCGTATGGTTAATTTAATTTTACCAATTTTATTATAATTTTTGCGTCATATAATATCCGGATCAGACCCGGTCAGCAAATTATTACCCGAACCCGCCCGGTGCTACTTCAACCAAACTGTAACCGAAAACTCTACAAAATTGCCCGAAACCTTACCACCCACTCTCCACGTACTGTTCGTTGAAACCTTACTAGGGTTTTAGCAGTTTCTCTATGGCCGAAGAGAGCAAAACTGAAGCCGCCGAGACAGTCTTGGCCACCGTGGATATGGAGGGTGAGAACCCCAATTCGGGCGACGGCAGCGAGCTGAAGCGGCCAAGGGATGAGGAAAATGATGCCGACTCGAAGAAGCAGAAGGTGCAGGAGAAGTCGGTGGAAGAGAAGCGGATGGAGAAGGTGGAGGGGAACGAATCGGATCCGGTGAGCTTAGGGCCGAAGAGTTTTGGGGCTGGTGTTGAGATGGTTGATTACTTCAGCACCTTCCTGCAGGATTGGCAGACTAATTTGGATGTCAATAAGGTAATAATTTATTTGTTTGTATTAAATTGAACTGAAACGATGATATGAGAAATGTTGTTGGGCAATTATTATGGTTTCATTTCCAAATTTGGATGCTTTGATTTTAGAGTAAACTGGTCTGCTCTAGTAAATCATGTAGAATTTTGAAAAGATTATATAGAGAAGTTCAGTTTAGTGAGGCAAGCCCTTCATTGCTCGAAAGGATGAAAGGGGAAGAGCAAGAATGTTGCATGACTGGAACTTTGTGTTTCATGGTTTGTGCTTGAGTTCATGATACCCAGTGTATATTTCTTCAGCTATGTCTGCAAGGTATGGTTTTAACTAAAAAAAGATTATGTTAGCTTGATTGTAGAGGTTCTTAAGCGATTTTCTTTTTTCTTATTCTGAACAAGGTTTTGATGTTGATGGTTGAGGCTTCTGTTCTTAGAAATTTGAAGTCTCTGGTGACCAACCTAAACCTGGGATCCTCTTTATATCTGATGTTTAGTGCTTCTACTGTTCTTCAGACTTCTAATTGCATAAGTTGCTCTTAAAGCAATTTGGCTTGTTCTATACAAAGAAAATTGGATTACAAATGAATATCTGATAACCCCTTTTGGCTGCCACGCTTGTTCTGGTTCATAATATTGTGTAATGTACATGTTCTGACAGTTGTATAAATTTGAGTTTTTGTCAACTTCTAGGTTGAAATAAACGTAAGCCTTTTGTGGCCTAATTTTTATCAACCCTTGCCTTTTGTTTTATTTTATTTTTGTTGTATATGGTTTATGTGTGTGATAATTCTTTCTATTTCAGTTCCATGTATGTCTCTAATGTGTAGAATACTAATGCTATTTGGGAAGCTGATATGTCAGATACTTGAGGGCATGGCATCTGGTGCCAGTCATTTAGTGCTAATTTATTTTGGCATTTCTATTTGATTTCACTCTTATATGCTGAGAAGATGCATAATTTTGGAGTGGCCTGAATGTATTACTATCTATGAATCCTTTTTATTTAGCTAAAAAAAAACTCTAAAATATGTGTATGCTATGCTGTAAATTCATAGAAAATAAATACTGGATTATAAATTTAGGTGTTTGGTGGTTACATTGTGACTAATATAATTTAGTCAAAAGTTCAAAGATAGAGTTGTTGCAGTTATGTTTCCTTGTATTGCTTGTAGCACATCCTTCAATTTTCATTTCTTGTTGCAGTATGAACACCTGGTGCTACTAGACTTGCTTAAGAAGGGCCATCCAGAGCCCGATACAAAGATTGGTGGTGGAGTTCGTGCTTTCCAAGTTCGATTCCACATGAACCGTAGATGCTACTTCCTCATTAAGGAAGACGAAGTTGTTGATGATTTCAGCTTCATAGAATGCGTAGATCATATTCTACCCTTACCGCAAGACGTGAAAGCAAAATTAGATGTCAATGGGGCACCTGGTGGTGGCAGGGGCCATGGACGAAGAGGTGGGCGGGGACGAGGCCGGGGAAGGAGGTGGTAAAGCAAGATGCTAGACACTGGCTTTATTTACCAAGAATGTGGACATGAGGCTTTCTAATGTGCTATTTGTTTTATTTCCATGTAACCCCCTGATTTTGTGATATTTTATTTTGGTAAAAGAAAGATTTTCTTATATTTTGGTAATGGAGAAGGTACCAATTAAGAGTATCCAAACTGTATGTTATGTCAAGTTCAGCTAGTGAATGTGTGTGTGAAGAGACTCCAAAAAATATGTAATGACCCAGCCATTTTATTCAAAAACTATCTATGAGAATGTTACATTCTTCTGATCTACAGCACAAGTGAAGCTCCTCATAGTTCCTCGACCACAAGTACTTGAACATGAACATATGAAAATTGAAATCAAAATCTTCCATTCTACAAAATGAAAGTACCGATGCAACGACAAATCAAGCAAAAAAAAAAAAAGAACCCATAACAAGTGGTCTCTCTATGCAGCCACAGGTTGTTTGTTTGCAAATTCAACACCCTTCTCAATGCTTGCTTTCAGCTCTGGCTTGAGGGCTTCAAGAGCATTCTGCTCATACTCGGTCAAACCTAGGAGGTCAGATTCAATAAAGGCTTCAATCCCCTTTCTTCCAAGCTTAACCCTTGATGCAAAAAATGGAAGCTCGGTCAGCTCTGACTGAACATAGCTGCATTCATAGACATCTCCATCTCCATCCAAAGCACGGAGAGAAGACTCAACAAATCTGGCTGCTGCATATGCCATTGACAGTGTAGCAGATCCTGCACCGGCCTTAGCCTCCACAACCTCTGTCCCTGCATTTTGGATCCTCACAGTGAGTTCTGCTACTTCCTCATCGGTGAAACTAACTGAGGGCTTTGTTTTCGACAGCAGGGGCAAAATGGTAATCCCGGCATGTCCACCCACAACCGGAACATCTACATCAATAAGCCTAAGATTCTTCTTCTGAGCAACAAATGTGTTAGCTCTAACCACATCAAGTGTACTAACACCGAAAAGCTTCTTTGGATCATAAACACCCTTTCTTTTCAACACTTCAGCTGCAATTGGCACTGTAGAGTTCACTGGATTGCTGATTATGTGGATGAAGGCATCGGGACAATTATCAGCAACAGCCTCAATCAAATTCTTCACTATGCCAGCATTTATGTTGAAGAGGTCATCACGGGTCATACCTGGCTTTCTTGGAACTCCAGCGGGTATAACAACAACATTCACACCCTTCAAGCAATTGGCTAATTCAGAAGGTCCGGTGAAATCAAGAACTTGAGAAGGAGTATTGCAATGACTCAGATCAGCAGCTACTCCCTTGACATTGGCTATATCATAGAGGTGCAAGTCTGAAACTAAAGGGGACATCTTGATCAAAAGTGACAGAGGCTGACCTATCCCACCAGCAGCTCCAAGAACAGCTACTTTGTAAGATGCCTGAGGCTGTAGGCGGTACTGAGAGATCTTGTTTTCTTTTTGGGCTTTCACTATGACTGAGTTTCGCAGAGCTGAAATGCTTTCTCTGCATAAGAAGGAAGAACCTAATTTACAGCTCTGATGCAATCCTGCCTTCAGGCTACTGAAACTCATGGATGATCGGTGGGTGTTGAACTTTGACTGTGAAAATACATTTTCTTTGGCCCCAAAGGAGACAGTGGATCCAACAGAGAAAGTAGCTGCTGATGTTGCCACCATTTTGCTCTCTGCAACAAGGTGAATACCACTTTCAGGATCATTTGACTAGTGAACAAATTTAAGCTTAATAAGAAAATACATGAAAACATCAAATTATGGGGTACATAGTGATTACTGGTTGGAAATAAGCATACTGGAAAGTTCTGTATATATATGTCTCTTCAATGAGTCTGAGAGATAGTTCTTCATGGAAATAATTATTGGGCTCATATTATTGTTGTTTTTCAAATACATAAATTTAATAATCCATCAATAAATACTTAACATGATTTACTTTTTAAGCCAATATCACAGAAAAAGATAATGACAGAAAATTAATGATAGAAAGAGAAACTTCAATGAAAGCAACAATTGCAAGCAAAATCAAAATTGACAAACAAATTTTTTGATCGGATGCTGGAAATCAAACAAAGTAACTGGAATCCAAAGAATACACTCTGAACTAAATCCTAAGCAACAGACGTGAACAATACACAATTATAAACATTTAACAAAATCTGCCACTATGCAGAAACACAAACATCACTTCATTTGATTATTTCAATGAAAAAGGTCGTATCTAAAATCCGGAGGAACTGGTTTCCTCTCATCTGATAGGCAAGACCTTGCATGGACAATTTTCATTATTTACAGGGAAATAAACAGAACAAATGCACAACTTCATAGCAAATCAAGAAATCAGGCCCATTCAGATCTGAATACACAACTAAAATTCAAAACAACACAAACCCAGAAGCACAAACATCAATTCATTCGATAATTTCGATGGAAAAAATCGTATCCGAAACTCTAGAGAAAACAAATAGAACAGTAGAAAACAAGCATACCCAGATCCGGAAACACAGCCTAGATTCAAAACAACAAAACCCCAGATAGAATCTGGACGCAGAACGCGAAACCCACAAAAGATAATCGAGAAACGGAGACGAAAAAGGAATAAGACACGGCGCGTACCTTAGGTGTGGTTGGTGAGCAAGAGAGCAAATGCAGATTTGAGTTGAAAAGGTGTGGGCTTTATGAGGTGTTGGGTTGTTGTTTATATCTCTCCGCCAACAGCAGAGCAGGCCACGAATCTATGAGTCAGTATATGCTTTCGTTCCCAATATTCAACAGCTCCCCAGGAAAGAAAGCTGTCGTTTTGTGACCCATTTCTTTCTCACTGAATCTGATGAATCTACCGTCCGTATTTACCCACGTTTTCATCCTTTCTTCTTCCTCAATTTCTAGCCGTTGGTTCTCATAATTACCCTTTTATTTTGATATCTTTCTGGTTGAGTATTAATCAAGGTCATTGATTTGGTTGATCCAAAGAATAAATACGATCCAAAATTGTCAAAACTAGAGAAGAAAAGTACTAGTAAAAGTGTAAATAAATCTTTTATCAACAAAAAAAAAGTGTAAATAAATCTTTTATCAACAAAAAAAGTGTAAATAAATCAAACTTTAAATAAACTTAGAAACCTATGGGATAGGTACGACGATATATCTATCCAGTATCAAATTCTAACTGGAATAATAATAGTTAATATTTGTGTTATTTACAATTATATGTCATAGATTATTCTATATGTATGTTTGGTACTTGAGTTATATTTATTTAACATTGACTATAAGAATTTATATTCCACACAAATAATAAAAGTATCTAAGAACATCCTTCTAATTTTAAGTATAATTCAGTGCAACAAAAATATTATTAGATATATATACATTTATAATTATCCTAAAAATAAAATACACATTATGGATTACAATTCCTTTTTTTTTTTAAAGCCATTATGGATTATAATTCTAATTTACAAACAAAGCATGCAAAGTGATATCACGGTTGAAAATGATTGTTCATAGTTAAGATCATAAGATTGCCCCATGATTTAAACCAAAAGCTTAAACCAAATACAAACTCCTTCAAAATTGAAGTAGGCATCACCAGCATGCTTTGGCTCTTCAAGTGACAAAAGAGTTTGGTTACTATAAAAAATAGAAGACATGAATTCATACTCAGCCCCATGTTCTGTGCCTTTTCATGCCAAGGTGGGGCTCAAGCTCATGCTATAGTTCCAACTAATATTGATCACAAAACATCATCATAAGAGTAGTGACTTGTCTCTAAGAATTATACAACATAACAACATAGTTTCATGGTAGATAGGTCGAACCTTCACCTTCCTTGTTCCTTCATACATTAAGCTTCTCCATCTCCCTCCTCAGAGCATTAGCCCTCACCAAGCTCCCAATGGTATTAACGGCCAACTTCAAATCATCCAACGGGTTCCCGGGCACCACCGTCTTGTACAAGTAGCTATCGAAGGTCATCTTCTGCACATACTCATCAGCACACATCTCCACAAAGGCCTCCCTAGCAGGGTTTGATCTGTAGAACACCTTCTGCAGCACATCCAAGACCTTGTATGTGGGCCAGTAAGTCTTGTCCCACTTCTCCAAGTACTTCCTCAAGTCCCCTTCATCGATCATCCTCTTCCCATTCTCCGAACCATCCACTATTGCCTCTGCACACATCCTCCCGCTCTTTGCAGCAAAGTAGATGCCTTCTCCAGAGCATTTTGTGACGTACCCGGCCGCATCACCCACAAGTGCAACTCTGCCTTGCAGTCTGCGTGGGCGGGGGTGCTCGGGGATAGGGTGTGCCTCAACACGGATGATCTTCCCTCCGAGGATCTTGTCCTTTGCTCGGTTCCTTGTGGCAAGTTGGAATTTCTTGATGTCGCCCTTGTGAGTCACCGTGCCGGTGCCAACTGCCACGTGGTCACATTTGGGGAAGACCCACCCGTAGAAGTCGGGTGAGACATCATCCCCAACATACATCTCAGCTAGGTTCTCATAGTATGCCATTTTGTCATCAGGAATCCTAATTCTCTCCTGAAACAATAGTTTGAAGTTCAGAAGATCAATCATCATTCAATAATCCGACCTTCAGTGCTTATTTATCAATATTGTAAAAGCTTGTCACAAGACTTATAAGTTGTTAATCATCAGAAAATGCTTTATAATGCTGCTTATTACCTATGAAACTGTGTCTTTTGGGTTCACATTAAGTAATATAAGGCACTACTTGAATAATAAGAAATTGGTTGCTCAAATACACAAGATTAAACTATCCCAATTCAAAACAACCATTTATTCTTCAAGCTTAGGCTAATAGTTTTGTGAGAATATAAAACTATCATTGCTTTCACAAATAATACAAGTTTGTAGTTGAACAAGTCCTCGAATATGACCTGAAAAGAGTCATTAAATTCATAGTTGATGGTAGATTATAGTTTATAATTTAACAAGTTTTGAACTTAAAAACCAATTTCTGACAATTATATTCTAATGGATAAGAAAGCAACAATGTAAACAAACCATTAGCACACAATAAAAGGAAATAATAATATTAAGAATGAATCACAATCAAGTTAAGTAGACAAGTAAATATACCTGAAATGCAATGGCATAATCATAATCACCAGCTCCAATGGACTTGGCGACTCTAGAATTGGCACCATCGGCGCCGATGACGGCGTCGACCTCCATGGTCTTCTTCTCCCCAACCCCA
>JAYMSW010004317.1:0-11129 GCA_036897725.1 Erodium texanum
TTTAATGATTGATATATAATAATAATAATAATAATAATAATAATAATAATAATAATAATAATAATAATCACCTTTGACCTAAGACCGAGATGGCAATGTCAAACGTCCAAATTACTATTTGCATTTAAAAACTAAATAAATGAAGTGCTTATTTTGTGAAGATATTTATTTTAAAGTTATTATAATGATTTCGTTTTAATTTTTAAAATTATTTATCATTATTAGTTAATTCTGACATTTAATATTATTTTCAAAATTATCATTTTGTATGACATGTTTTCTTTTATACATGTAAGTCTATGCTATTTTCATCTCTATGCACAATCTTATGTTTGTACACGATTCATCACCTAGTCAACTGCAGTTAACTATTACAAACCGAAGAAAAAAGTCATTTTGTGCATATAAAATATGTTTTATCTACTATTTTTATCTATATGTACAATCATATGTTTACGAACGATTTAAACGAACCAGATAGGTATGGAGAACTTACTAAGGCATTACCTATCAATATTGTGTTGTGTAAGTATGATTAAACTTTATTAAATGCATACTCGTGCATTGCATTGTTCATAAACTAAGTAGAACACATATACACACAAATATTAAATCAATGAAGTGCTATAATCATCAAATGAGAAAGCAAATGATCCTAACTAAACTTAAGCATGACTAAAAGAATATTTAAGTAAGATTCGTTCAGATTAATTTATTTTTGATATCAACAGCTAGGTTGCAGCAGTTAGTAGAGAGAAAATGGATGATTATTAAGACGATAAATACTAAATAATATATCTGTTGCTACCATTACAAATACACGTTCACACTATCTTTATTTAATTATACAACTTCCAAAAAATATTACACAAATTTTTTGATTCAATATCTAGAAAAATCAATGCCGTTATCACAATTATTAAAAATGTAAATATATCGTATAAACTAAACATGTTTTCAGCTTTTCTCCGTCTGTGGGTCTATTTTATTTGGTTTGTGTGAATATTTTTTTTTTCTTTGGGAGGTAAAAATGAAGAATTTGATATATGTTTTTTTGGTTGAGATTGATTATTCTTAGCAAGTTAATATGGCGTAAAACGTAAAAATCATAATGTGCAATGATCAAATAAAATGGAAACACTTGCAAGAATGCAATTGTTAATTATATAATATGCAATGATCAAATAAAATGGAAACACTTGCAAGAATGTAATTATTAATTATATAATATGCAATGATCAAATAAAATGGAAACACTTGCAAGAATGCAATTATTAATTATATGGTTGAAAACATGAGGATTGGAACTAATGAATAAAATCTTTGTCGCTTCACCCATAACCTTTGATTAAATTAATGATATAGAAACTAAAAAAAATATTTATACGTACATATTTGTCGAGGAACAAGACATTTAATCAGAAAAGCAACTCTATTGAATCTTGAGGAGTGCTACAATTTCTCCTGCTGATTTATTAATTTTGTTTAATTTCCTTCCATATGTCAAATCATCTTCTACAAAATGTTGTATACATATGTATATAGAAAAGACACATCAGTTGCATGCTCATTTTGTTGTAAATATTGCATGAGAATGTAATGAAAGTTGTAAATATTGCATGAGAATATAATGAAAGTGCAACATTGTATGAACAAATGTGTTGACAACTTAGAACGCCTTGGTGATGCTAAGTTTGCTTGTGGGATAGTTTTGTACATTCCTAACCCAATTCGAGATACATAATGATAGATAATTACATTGTAACGTGTTTAATGTTTTTTTGTCTATGTAGTTTTTATGCGTCTATATCTGATTTACACCGAAAAAGATAATAGATAACTACGTCTAATTATACAAGTTTCGAACTTAATTATACCTAATTTCAAAACGTAACTCCTAAGTGTACCTAATTAATTTTCCCTTTTATATTTGTATAGCCTATCAAATGTGTTAAGAGTTTGCATTCTTTTTTTATCTTTCAAATGAGAATTAAAAAGAAGTTCATATATGCCTCAAAAAAAAAGTTCATGATTTTTCAGACTCAAGTTATACCGTCAAGAATAGTTAAAAACTACCTACAACATAATATAGAATCAGAGTTCAAATCATGGTACAACTAATCTTATTATCTATTTAAATAATCAAGTGTTTAATATCTTATTACATTTGCATAACTTTATTGCTATTTTTTCTTGGTACACATTGGATTAAAAAAAACAACTAGATTAAGGTTTGAAGTCTTAAATACTGTTTTTAGTCATCTAGTTTTTGTTCATTAATATACGAAAAGCAAACGCTTACATTGTTGAGTATCTGACTAAGTCAAACATATATTTTCACATTGTGTAGGCTAATCTAATAGTTATTTGTTGAACAACCATCACTACATAGCCAAACTTGTGTTTGTATAATTTCCTCTCATATTTCGAATCATTTTCAGGAAAAATATTGTGTATATATATATGTGTGTGATCGTGAAAGTAGCACAACTTGAAATACAAGTCTTGTTAGCAGGGGAAGAATGAAAATCAACATGCAGTACCGTACTTAGTTAATTATACCCTCAAAACATGCATGCAAAACCTAATTTTGCAAGTGGAGAAGTCACACAACTTTGTATAGCATATGCTTCAGTTGCATATTCATTTTATCTTTGTGGTAAATATTTTCATGACAATGCAATATGAAAGCACAACAATGTTCTCTAAACCACTACAACACTTAGATTTTTCATGTTTGATAATGAATCTGATAACAAGTTCAATCAAGAATTTGAAGAGTCGACACATTTTGCAAAAATAAGTTCGATGCATAATTAATGACATTTTAATGTGTTTTATAGCTTTTTTAGTTTATTTAATGGAAAAATTAAATAAATGTATTTTTCACTATTCTTCCCCCCTTCTCATAAACGAAAGTAGTCATCGCAGCTCTCACGAAATGGATGGCATCGGATGTTAGATATGCCTTGATTTGATGATGATTGGAAATTGCCAGGTAGGTTTTGGAGGGCCGCTCTCCCGATAGAGGTGGTCTCACTGACCTTTAAGCGAGTTGAGGCTAAGGAGTGTGTTAAGCCCCGACCCACTTAGAAATTCGAATTGATAGGTGAAAGTCCAAGCTTATGACATCTATTCGATGTGGTACTCTAACATTCCCCCTCATGTGCAAGCCGGTATTAAGCGTCGGACTTGGTACGTGGACTGTGACACTTTGAGCCAAGCTTTGATGGCATATAAAGGTGTAAGTGAAGGACAACCAGACTCTGATACCATGTTAAAGCCCAACCAACCTAAAAGGTCAAACTGATAAGTGGAAACGCATACTAATTATATAAGTTGGTGTTATAACTAATATCTATTTGACGTGCTACTTTAACAGAGTGGAAAGCTCCGGTTAATGACCAACTCCTTGGAGCAATCAAAGATTTTTCCATTGGTTTGGTGTAAGTGAGGGAAAGAGCAAGAGTGAAGATTTAAGAGACGAAATGTGGGTTTTGACTTGTTTTTTTTATTTCATTGCTCTTTGGCTAACATGTAAAGCTGTGCGTCCGGTCTCAAATTAGAAACCAAATTTTTTAGGTTGCTTCGCTCTGATAAATTTGAAGATGGGGCTTTCAAAACTCAAGCAACCATGAAGTCGGTTCTAGCCTTTCAAATAACTGCAAGTAGCGGTTCAATCCCAAGAGTAATCCCAAATTCTTTAAACTAGACCGTGCTACATAGATTACATGAAGAATTAAAGATGATTTGTTGACCAGTTTTCGTGATCCAACATCATAATTGTCACACCATTCTTTGAAGTCATTCTTATTGATAAAGATTGCAATTTCTTCCCCAAATCCGTATCAAATTTATTTTTGTTGAATTTCCTCTCATATTTCAAATCATCCAGAAGATGAAAAAAACATCGTGTTACAGAAATACAAGTGTTGTTATAATTAGTAGGGGAAGAATGAAGATATACCCTACCATACTTCGTTAATTATACACTCAACATGCATGCAAAACATGTTTTTCCAAGTGGAGAAGTCACAAAACTTTGTGCATATATATATATGATGCTTTTACAATGTTTGTTGCTGGTTTGTTGATTCCGGTTCTGATACCGGAGAGATCGAGAGTTGTTAGAGAGAGAGAGCGTGAGTTGAAGAGTTGATTCAGATTCTTCTCCATAGACGATGCTTTTACAAAATTACACTCCCTTGCATAATGTATTTATGATAATACCCCACAAATATTTAAGAAGTGTTGTTTTTTTAAAATCAACTCCATATCTAATGTGAACCGATCAACAAATCAAGGGCATAAATTAATTCTCTAGTTTTTAGGTTAAGGGTGAATTCTCAATGGATCTCCCTCTATATATATATATATATGTTCTATTTTCATATTCATTTGATCTATTTGATAAATATTTGCATGACAATGCGGGGAAAGTGCAAAATGGTATGCCAAATGACTCCAAACCATTTTAACGCAAGATTGTTCTACTTTGATAACAAATCCAACCATTTTTCTAATCCGATGACAATAAGTTAAATCTACAACATAGAGAGAGCAAATGAAGAAGAATAAGTTTGATACATAGTTTGTGCTAAAAAAAAAAGTTCAATACATGGTTAATGACATTGTAACGTGTTCAAAGCTCTTATAATCTGCCTAGTTTTATTCATTTGATGACTGAGCATTTTTTAAAGGGTTAATTGTAAAAACTAACTGTCTTCAAATGTATATATAAGAAGTAACGGTCATTTTAATTGGTTATCAGAAAGTATTGGTAAAAAAAAAATTTGTTTGCAATCTGTCAACTTTAACAGTTTTTACATCATTTTTTTTTAAATTTCCAAAACGTTCCTCTCCTGAGATAAACCTTAAACTACCTTCTCACTAAATATAACCTTAAATAACGTGGCCTGTTCAATAAATGTATTGTCGTTACTACCAAAACCAAAACAAATATGGACTTTCATCACCACATCTTCCTCGTCCAACAATCATAATACGTGGACCAATCAGTCTTCTCCAAAGAGCACAAGCAAGTAACATTATCATTACCCTAATAAACATGATTAACCAATAACCTAATTCTAATCACCAAAATGTTTACTTGACCTAAATAACTGACAAAAACAAAAAAAATCTGTGAATCAGATATGCTCTGAAACTCAAGCTTCAAGATAACACCTTTCTCATCTGAACCCTTCTCTCTCCAGACCAATGTCAGCTGCTCCGACTGTGGCTGTCAACGGAGTGAAGCTCCGGACGGCGCCGCCGCCATATCTCAACGGAAAACCGGTGAAGCAGACAAGGGCTCCGATATCGGACCTATGCTCCTCCGGAAGCATCACGATCAAGGTTCATGGTGATTCTATCCCCAAGCCCCATCAGCTCATTGCCATGTACCCTTCAGGTAGCTCAATCAATCAATCATGGTTCTTGGTGATGTTGCTCAATTGGACTGTTATGGGTTTGTTTTAATTGGTATTTATTTGGTTTCAGAAGCCAAAATTACATGTTTGTTTCATTGTTTATTTGTTGAAGTTTCGTTCTTGTTGCTATTCGAGAAATGGGTACTTCAGTTCTTGCCATTGTTGGATTGTGAAAGCCTTAATGTTTCTTGTTAAGATTTTTTTTGAGGTGTTAATACTTTTTTTTTTTCTGAATGTGGTGGCTATGTGTAATTGATGCTTACATTGTGTTGATTTGTCTACATTTTGTGTATCCATTTTGGTATGTGAATATAGGTGTTCACAAGGAGAGGATGGAACCTGATGACATGTATGTATTAGCTGCAAAAGGGGCCTTCTTGTCTTCTCCTTCACAAAAGCCATACCCATACAATTCCCCCAAATGTTCTGATTGTGCTCCTCTCTTCTTCAAGGTATCTAAGGATCTTTTGTTGAAGTATATTGAACCCACATCGGAAAATATAAGAATAAACAGATACTTATAAAGGTTAAGATCACATCTAACTAAAAATGTTACCATTTTAGTTTGGAAACCCGGTCTGATATGGTATCATGATCTGGTTTGGCCCACGACCAGTTTGTTACAGCCATGATCTAGTTCTGTTATGACCTACGCGTCTGTCCAGCTCTACATCTTTTTGTGGGTTTGATTTTGTGATATTTTCAGGAAGTCACATACTTTTCCCCTATATTTGCTAGGCATATGGCATGTCTGTGAAGGCAAAGGCTGCAAACTCACAACAACCTACTGATCATTCCCCAGTGAGCTTCTCTATTTAGCTGAAAACTCAGTACCATGTTCATCATTGTTTTGTTCATTACCTCGTACTTTTGATTGGTCATTTAAGCTTGCTAGAAAGTCTCTCTACATACTCACACCATCATCATCTTCTCTTTTGCTGGCAGCGTTGTATTGTTCTGGACATTGAAGGGACTACAACCCCCATATCGTTTGTTATGGACGTTCTTTTTCCATATGCCCGTGATAATGTTGGGAAGCACTTGTTTGCAACATACGATACAGCAGAGACTCAGGACGATATTAAGTTGTTGCGTTCTCAAGTAAGATTTTGTTGAGATGTCATGTTCTCTAATAGTACAAGTGAATCTTAATATATCCTTTGTCTCAATTATGTTTGGAAACATCTCAGCTGTTAAAAACTGTAATCCATGGAGACATAATGGTTTTTAGTTTTCACTTGATTGCTACTCTTATGCATGAACTGTTACAGATATCTAAAATTTATTGCAGATTGAAGAAGACTTGAAACAAGGCATTGCTGGTGCTGTACCTGTACCTTCAGCTGATGCTGGGAAAGAGGAGGTTGTTGCAGCTTTAGTTACTAATGTGAATGCCATGATAAAAGCTGATAGAAAGATCACTGCCCTAAAACAATTACAAGTAAGCTACAAGGGATTAAAAGCAAATCACCAGACTCCATAGTGTATCGAAGGATAGATGTAACGGTTGTATATGCAGGGCCATATTTGGAGAACGGGTTTTCAGAACAATGAATTGGAGGGAGTAGTTTTCGAAGATGTACCAGAAGCTCTTGAGAAGTGGCATGCTTTAGGCATAAAGGTAATAGCCAGTTATGTTCTTTGGACAAGAACATCTGCATAAATCACTAGTTTCTTATCCTGTTATACAACTAGGAAGTTACCGATGCCTACTTGGCCAAGTGGTCAAGTCCTCGGGTTCTTGTTCCATGATCAAGAAGCCTCATATTCCCAAGTGTTAGGGAAAATGTTACTCAGCTATCCCTAAGTATGCACCATCCTCAACCAACGATCCCAAAGTTTAAAAAAAATTAGCAACCCTGTAAGTTCTTTTAGTCTCATTTTGCCCCATTTCCCTCAACTTTTGGATAAATTGAGAATCTTAGAGGGTTGTCAAAAAACAATTGAAACTAAGGGATAGTTGGTTGAGAATGTTGCATACTTAAGGGAAGCTGAATGAGATTTTCCCAGAACTCCATATGTTAAGACTTTTACCGGTTTCTTGACAATGTTGCATTTGTCATGTTCGTTAATTCTTCTCTGCTTCCCCACAGGTATACATATATTCTAGCGGTAGCAGGCTGGCGCAGAGGCTTATATTTGGATACACAGGCCATGGAGATTTGAGGAAATACTTATCCGGGTTCTTTGACACTACCGTTGGGTAAAACTCACAAATTTCTGCATAACTTCTCCACAAATTTTCTCCATAGCTGCTCTGATTCATACAACTCTCTCTCTCTCTCTAATAGGCACAAGAGAGAGACTCGTAGCTACGTTGAAATCTCCGAGTCTGTGGGAGTGGACAAGCCATCAGAAATCTTATTCATAACAGATGTCTACCAAGAAGCAACAGCTGCAAAGGCTGCAGGTAATGATCCTCTTGCTCAGATAAAATATTTCAAAACTCGTTCGATAAATTCGTATCTGAAATGCTGATTCGTGCTTCAGGCTTGGATGTGGTGATCTCTGTCCGACCAGGAAATGGGCCTCTCCTGGAGAACCATGGCTTCAGGACTATCACTTCTTTCTCAGAAATCTAAGAGCAGGTACCTTTTGTAATCATAGGATAATTTCAAACTGTCGCGTAAATATAACGAATAAATATGATCATGGATGAGTTATGTATCTATATTTGTTGTTCTCCTCTAATTTTGATCTGTATTGCATCTAATCCCTCCTAGTTATCGTTTGCTCAATAAACCAGAGATTTTATGTACATTTATCAAACAGAATCATCATTTTGCAAAGCGTATTTTGTTATACAGTTTACATATACCATATATTAGTTGTAAATATAATCTACTTTTAATTTTTCCTGCTAATATGTAATGAGGCTTTGATGAAAGTTGAAACTAAATCCAAACCTTCATATGATCTTTTAAAAACATTGTTAGATCAAATCAATTTTGAGTTCGAAGAATGATAAATCCTTAGTCAAATGTCTAAAAGTCCAAACAATACCATAATATTTTATTATTCTTATTCCTTAAAAAACACAAATGATTGAGAATGAATTCACCAAAATACTTCTGAATGGTCATATTGACAAGCACATGAGTGTGACATTCTAGTGAACATGAGGCCTATATATTCATGTTTTTTAATGCTTGATTGCTCTGTTGATTTTCAGACAGTAACATATGCAATGAACATGAGGGACCACCACAATATCTCAAAGACATGGTCAAATAATCATATGTATTTTAATGAGTTATAATTAATAGTAATTTAAAAAAAACAGATCCAATCATATCAAACTCAAACATAAGACTAAGGATAAATTTATCGTTCATTCATTCAACGTTGTGTTTAAACCGTTCCTATTCTCGGAGTTCGGTTTTATTTTGATCTAACTCTAGAAATTACTATGCTTGGTTTGAACATTTACATTAGTACTTTTGGAGATACTCAACAAACTTGCATGAAAGCTCCTACTAAAGGATCTTAAGGCAATTTCTCTTTTTCTTTTCCTTTTTCCCATTGCACACCATTCATGGAATGTGCTGGATGATCCATGTTTCTCGCTACACACTCAATGACAAAAATTCAAAAGTAAAAGAGAAAAAAAAAAAGCCTTGCACATTTTTTCCTTTCTCTAATGGCTTTTTGGTCATGGCTATGGCTCATGGACTCTTTCATCAATCATCATCAACACCACCAACTACAAAAAGATGTCCCACACTTTCAATCTTTCTTGTGTATCCATTTCTTTCAATCTAGCTGGTCTGGTCTCCCCTCAGTCAAAAAGGGTCTCTATGGTATCTAAATCACTACCTTCCTCCCCTCAAAAGGGTCTTGAAGTCAAAACTTGTTCGATTCTTAATTAATATTAACCAGATGGTCAGACAGTTCTGTCACTTCTTTAAGGTCATATGTTCAAATCTCAGTAGATATATTTTGCGAACAAGTAATGAAGAATCAGCTTTCTGTCCAACTCTTTCGTCTTAAGAAATGTCGGTATTAAGATTAGTGATTACCTTTTAAGAACTATTTCCAAGCACAAACATCCAGACAAAACACATGCTTTGAAGAAACAAACTTTGCTGAAAGAAAAGTCAACAGGAAATGCAGGTGGATGATGATGATCCACCATTTTTAAACATCACATCTTGTTAGGTTTTGGTCTACACAAAGGATCAATCTGGGGTGAGAGTGGGCCATGGGTTTTTTGCCCACACAAGGAAGAAACACTCCATCTGGAAACTCTTCTGAAACACACTCCTGAGGTGGGAAATTGACTCCCACTCTGGACCACAGTTTTCTCTCCTTTGTGTTTTCATGGCATGGTTGAGGACATTTTGCTATCAAGGGATCCCAATTCACAATCACAAATCCAACCCCAAAGCAACACAAAGAATCAATCAACATGTTCGTCATGCCTGATACAGTTGGTCAAGACATATTACCTTCTGAACGGTCTAGTGTTCAAACCCCAGTGAATCGTCTGTTTAGACCAAGTGTAAAAAGAGACTGGTTTATTGTTCGAACTCCAGTGAATCGTCTGTTTAGACCAAGTGTAAAAAGTGGCTGGTCCGGTTGGTCAAAACTAATAACATTGCCCCTTAAAGTTTAGTGTTTGAATTCTAATAACTAACCTGCTAAGGAACAGGTGTGACAGAGAGTGATTAAAGGCAATATTCGAACTCTTGCAGGTCATTTGCTTAGAATAGATGTAGGGAGGTTGATCAAAATGAACACCGTTTCCGTGAAGGTCTAATGTTCGATAGAGGGAGTATGTCATGATTAATTTATAAATTGTCGATGAAAAAGAAAAGAATCACCATAAACCAATCTCTCTCTTCCCTCTAACCAGATACACTGTTTAGGTTGGTCAAAACGAATATTTGTGTCCTACAAGTTCAATGTTCAAATTCCAGCAGTTCTCTCTCTCTCTCTCTCTCTCTCTCTCTCTCTCAGGCGTGAGAAAGTTTCAGATTTTAGGCCTCACACCCCATAAAAAATAAAATAAAAATCACCATAAACCTCTCTCTCTCTCTCTCTCTCATCAGGCGTGAGAAAGTTTCAGATTTTAGGCCTCACAGGAGGGGACCCCATTGCTGCATAACCCAGTTGACTAGTTTCCTTAACGACACCACAATTTTCCAGTAAATAGCAACACACACCATACCATACTATTCAGTACAGAGCCAGAGCCAGTCAATTTTAAAAACACTGACTTGCCAACCCCCAATCCTCTGACAAGTCCTCTCTCATTAATTCATACATCACTCTCTTAAAAACCACAACAGTAAATTCAAATCACAGATTGATCAAAATTTGAACTTTGAAAACTCTTATTCATCATATATTATTATAGCTACACAAAATACCACAATTTCAGATAGCTAAACTGGGGTTTCTGAAATTCTGGTAGATGATGGTACAGATTAGAGCTAAAAAAAAGGGGGCAAAATTGAGAATCACAGAAATGAGATGTGATCATGTCAAGAACAAGATTCGTATGAAGAACCCAGAAATCAAAATGTAAAATTTGTCTCTCCCCAATTGATGATGATGATAAAGGGTATTGAAAATTGAGTGAAGAAGAGGTGATTTTACCATATTTTTGGAAGAGAATCAAATTGTACAATTTGGAGCAAGATCTGTTGCTGTCAGTGCAAATCATCGAAAACCCATTACTCCATTTGCTCTCAA
>JAYMSW010004318.1:0-11128 GCA_036897725.1 Erodium texanum
CTTATATGAACAGGTCGATAGTTTAAAGTACTTCTATGAAAATGGGTCATAGTTCATAGTATGTTTATGAATTTTTCCCTAATAATAATGATAATATACATTATTGTTTGTGTCGTTTGTAATTGATTGTCTCAAGTTATTCGATGTACACCTTGATGTGCCGTTTGGTGCGATTTAATTGTTAAAACGGTACGTTAATTATGCTTATTCAATGTTGATTCCAATAATGATTATTCTCGTTTTAAGTGTTTATAACGTTATATGAAGTTTGTAAAATCACTAACTTAGTATGTACTATTAATGACTTAATAGACATGTGTTCATGATTGATATATAATATTTAGCATTTTCGTTAAAAAAAAAAATTGACTCGATTAAGGGTGTTAAATCGGATTAAATCAAATCAAAATTAGACACGATTGTAAAATTTTCAAAATATTTAAACCGATATCAAGTAGATATTATTTCTCAATAAAAGTGGTTCAAATTTAGGTGAGAAAGAAAAGAAAATCAGAAAAGATATTTGAAATTGGAATCGCTAAAACCCAAGCCCACAAGGAACTGACCGCAGAGGAATATAACTGGTAGACCGAGAAAGAAAGAGCAAAGAAACGAGTCTTTTTCTAGAGAGAGAAAGCGTTAACACACACCCGAGAAGATATTTTCGTGTCTGCTCTCTTCCTCTTTCTCGCTTTGCTTATCGTAGTTTTAGGGTTTTCTCTTCAGATCTTCCCGTCTCGCTTCTTCTTCGCTCTGCTTTGCTCTCAGGTCCTCTCTCTCCCTCCCTCTCTATCTGATTCTGTTGTTATTCCTAGTCTGAGTATCTCTGTGCTTGCTAGTTGGCTTCTGAGATCGTTTCGATTTGTGTTTTGTTACTTGATGTGCTGCTTCTGTGTTTTGTTGTTTGGGAAGACGCATTTTGGTTCATTTTTCTTTATTACTGGGTTCTGGGTGTTATAGATCAGAGTTTGTTGCTGTGGAATATGGGTTTATGGAGGAGACCCAGAAGAGAAAGATATGATTTATAGGGAGGTTAGGGTTGCTTGATTGGTGTTTTTTGGCTGGTGGGGTTGGTCCTGTGGTTTTTGTTTTGTAGGATTTATTGTTTGGTTTAATGGAGGAGTTCGTGTGTTTTTATGCTTTGTAGTTGTTGGTTTGATAATGGCTTTGATTTTTGGATATATTTGTTTGATCATGATTATTTGTTGTTGATTGTACAGTGAACTGATTGGAGTTATTGGCTTTTTTGTTGAAGAATTGTTTTGATTTAAGGTAAAATTAATTTTTATAAGGATTAAGATTTTAAGTATTGGAGTGTTGTAGTAAGGATTTCGTCTAATTTGGTAAGTAGAAAGAGAGGCCTGTTTAGCTTTACTATGCGAACTTCTTGGGCGGATTTGGCTGCCAACTCTGCATCTGAGAATGCAGCTGCTGGTTCTGTAGCCAACAATGGGGTTGCTGGTGCTAATCCTGGTGCTGCACGGTCGGCATATGTTCCACCACATCTTCGCAACCGACCATCTTCCTCAGACTCGCCTGCTCCTGCCCCTGCTTACAATGGTCCAGCTTCAGGGAATGCTGGTCCGCGCGGGGGTGGCCCGAGGAATGACTACAATAACCGTTCCAGCTCTGGGTATGGGGGTGGTGGCCGTGGTGGCTGGGATCGTGGGAGAGAACATGAAGCAAACCCTTTTGCAGATGATGACGAAACAGAGCAACCATTTACTGAGCAAGAGAACACTGGCATTAATTTTGATGCATATGAAGATATTCAAGTCGAGACAAGTGGGGAAAATGTTCCTTCACCAGTGAATACATTTGCAGAAATTGACTTGGGTGATGCCTTGAATCAAAATATAAGGAGATGCAAGTATGTGAAGCCAACGCCTGTGCAGAGGCATACCATCCCCATTTCTCTTGCTGGGCGTGATCTGATGGCATGTGCCCAGACTGGGTCTGGTAAGACTGCTGCCTTTTGCTTCCCAATTATCAGTGGGATTATGAAGGGGCAACCTGTACAGAGACCCCAACGTGGAGCTAGAACAGTGTTCCCACTTGCTCTTATACTCTCTCCCACTAGGGAGCTTTCATGCCAAGTGAGTTTCTGTTTTTCTTCCATGTGAAAATGAGTCTATTAAAGTATACAACCACCAAATTTCAATCTCGTGATTATGTTTACAGATACATGAGGAAGCTAAAAAATTCTCATATCAAACTGGAGTCAGAGTTGTTGTTGTCTATGGAGGAGCACCTATCAACCAACAGGTTCTTGTTTTCATGCTTGAATTAGACATGATCTTTATTCAGTGGTGCTGTACTATTGTTTTAGTTTGCTTTGTGGTGGTTATGGTATATTCAATTCTAAGGAAGAAATTTGTTACCTTTTTTCCCCAATATTGAATATGTAGTTACCTCTCATGGTTGCTTGCAACTCACTGGAAGTTGTGGCTTTCGCTTTTAGTTACATTTTCCTTTTATTTTTTTTGGTAATGAAGATAACTTGTAACAAACAAATGCATAAATAGCTACCTTCTCTGTTAGATGAGCTCTACTGCAGTAACTATTTATGAAATGTGATCGCTACGCCCTTGGTGATAATCAAGTTTTTCTTTTCATTTCTTTCCCTTTCATATTATTTTAATGCATTCATCTTGGTCATGTAAGTTAATGTGATCATGAATTCGAAGGCAATTACCAAGCTAATCAAAGAACCGTGATAAATCATTTTATTTTATTTTGTAAAAATTATCACAACAGCCTGTAGTGAAATGTGCCACCTAACTCGAGGCAAGGTTCATGCTTGTGTATTATTGATGCACCTGTGTTGGTCTCTTTAGTCACAAACGTAAACCCATCTGATTCCCTTCTGTTACAGTTCCTGGTATGTCATATCATAGTTGCTAAATTTGTTAGTGGTATTGAAGATACTACAGGACTTTGGGTCAGTTGATTCTTTTATTATATGCAAGTATTTAATATGTTTTAAGCATACAAGCTTCTTATTTGTTTCTGTATGTCCCTGAAACTTCTTTGATTGTGCCCATGTTCTCTTTTCTCTACCTTTATTTTGTGAGTAGAGGTCCTGATGCATTAACTATGTCACTGGGCCCAGTTAGTTACTGTAGCTCATGATTTTTAATGGCATGTTCTTTGGTGTCTTCTGGTACTTACAAAAGAATTGCTTTCCTTTTCATCATTGACTTAACGTATTTTCTTTACTGCACTACATTCTTTTATTGCATTAGGTATTGTTATAAGTTCCTAGTTCCTACTAGTTGCCTCATGTTTGTTCCTTACATTATTGCACGGGTACTTCTCTCTTGTTTGTTTGCTTACTGACGCCTTGTTTTGCTAGCTGCGGGAACTGGAAAGAGGTGTGGATATTCTTGTGGCGACTCCTGGAAGATTGGTTGATCTGCTTGAGAGGGCTAGAGTCTCACTGCACATGATCAGGTATTTAGCCCTGGACGAGGCAGATCGAATGCTGGATATGGGTTTTGAGCCTCAAATCAGGAAAATTGTAGAACAAATGGACATGCCTCCACAAGGTGCAAGGCAGACAATGCTGTTCAGTGCCACCTTTCCAAAAGAAATTCAGGTTCTTTTTTTTTTTTCATACTCAGCTTGAATCTGCAAAGCTTTTTTGTACTTACAAAAGATGTCTGAATTGTATCTTGTAATGGCATCTAGTATCATAGGAGCATAATATTTTGCTTGTAGAGCTAATTGTTGAAATTTTAATCTGAAGCGTGTGATTAATATTGTTTATCCTTTCTTGACAAGCTTTGGACAATAACTGAAGCTATATGTGCTCTGTAACATTCAACAGTTTAGAAGATTTGTTGATGACTGGCTCATAATTTTTTTCTTGTTGCATGTTAATGATGCATGACCTTTTGGCTGATGTGCAGAGGTTGGCATCTGATTTTCTTTCTAATTACATTTTCCTGGCTGTTGGAAGAGTGGGTTCAAGTACTGATTTAATTCTCCAAAGAGTTGAATTTGTTCATGAATCCGACAAACGGAGTCATCTTATGGACCTTCTTCATGCTCAGAGGGCAAATGGTGATCAGGGCAAGGTACTACAGGAAACCTTGTTTCTCCTTTCGTTGCCATGATCAAAAGAGATTTGTCAATGAGTTAAATCCATATTGTAAAATGTTTAAGCATCAATTTGTTGCTACTAACTGTTTCTATCGTATTTATTTTGATTATGCAGCAAGCTCTGACTTTAGTTTTTGTGGAGACAAAGAAGGGAGCTGATTCTTTGGAACATTGGTTATGTATGAATGGTTTTCCAGCAACCACCATTCATGGTGATAGATCACAACAGGTAAATTGTCTTTACTCTCCAGCAATATCGAGTTTTGACTTTTGACTGTTGTGTTGTCACTTGAATGCAAATGTGCTTGGTGATGAACAATTCTATGGGGTTGATTAGCTCTTTTGTTGACTTGTTTCAGGAAAGAGAATATGCATTGAGGTCTTTCAAGAGTGGTAACACTCCAATTCTGGTAGCAACCGACGTGGCTGCACGTGGTCTTGACATTCCACATGTTGCACATGTTGTCAATTTCGATCTTCCAAACGACATTGATGATTATGTGCATAGGATCGGACGAACAGGACGAGCCGGCAAAAGCGGTCTTGCCACTGCCTTCTTCAATGAAAAGAATTCGTCAATAGCAAGTTCATTAGCTGACCTTATGCAAGAATCAAATCAAGAAGTTCCTGCCTGGCTAGCAAGGTATGCAGCTCGGCCTTCATATGGGGGAAAGAACCGTCGCTCAGGTGGAGGCCGATTTGGTGGTCGTGATTTCCGAAGGGACAACTATGGAGGTGGTGGTGGATACGGTGCCGGCGGTGGTGGTGGATATGGTGCAGGCGGTGGTGGTGGATATGGTGGTGGTGGTGGTTATGGAGGAGGGGGTTACAGTGGTGGTGGATATGGGGGTGGAGGGTATGGTGGTGCTGGGGTTACCAGTGCATGGGACTAACTCATAGGCCACTCTACATGGAGACATTGCCCTTGTTTTGGAGGGTTATATTTTGATTTTATGCAATATGTTATATACTGGTAGATTACTGGTGATGGATGAGGGAAGGGGGATGTGAAGGGTAGGGTATATTTGCTGCAATGGAGGTGTGTAATACTCACTAATAGGTTACTAACCCGAGAGTAGTAGGAGTATACTTACCTTGTTTAGTTCCTTCGGCCCTCAGTTTCTTATTACTTCAAAGTTGGTGGGTCTGTGATGGGTTGTAGAATATGATGTATGGGGAGAGGGAGAGGTTTTATTTTTGGCTTCTTAACTATGTTGTTCTCATAGGCATATTCTTTGCAACCCTATTTCTGGGCCTCTCTTTTTTGAGGCTTTTGTAATGTTTTCGTCGTGACTGAAATAAATGCAAAGCTTCATTGGAAAATTGTCTCTTTAGTTATGTTGATTTGGAATGGAGATTTATATCAGATAAAAGTTATGCTGGTCGAGTTGTTGGTGGTTTTGGTCCGGGAACGGTCAGTTCTGTATAAAAAACTTGTCCTTTGCGAGGACCTGTTAGCAATATTGAAGAACTTGTCATTTGCCAGATATGTGAAGGCTTGATTTTGAAAGGATTAGTTTGCTGTTAGGACAAGACAATTTGAGAGTTGACTTGCGTATGAGGTGAATCATCATTCGAGAAAGGACAACTTAGTAAACCTACCTACAGTGGAAAATTTGGCAATAATGAAATGGTGATGGTGCAAAATGGATTACCGACACAAACAAAAGACTTGGGTGAGGACTTGATTGTTATAAAGTATATATCACACGTGTATATTTACTTATAACATACTTTTATCGTATGTATGAGACTCTATCCCATTCATCTCATGGTAGCATCATTTATATAGGATAAATATTTTTTATGCTAATCCATTTTGCATTATATATACGTTGAGATATATTACATAACTAAATTAATGAAAATAATATTTATCATGATATCAAAGCTTTGATTGTTTAGTCCCGCTCTTTTTTTATTATTGGTATTTTGCAATCTATTGTCATCGTTGTCGACATCTTATTCCCTTCTCCATCTATGTTATTATAGTCTCATAATTCTACCAATATGTCAATTGAAAACACCGCTAACTTTTCTATAGTCAATCCAACTCTGCCTAATCCTACCTTCCACCAGCAAACACAACCCACCGACCTCCCTTCATGTTGCTTATATTGTATCTAATCCTTGAACCACAGTCAATCTAGCAACCAAGGATCCACATTATAAATAATGGAGGGAGATGTTCAAAATGCTATGCTCCAATCGATTTGTTCTCTCATACATCACTGATTGACCACCAAAGAATCCTACCATCATGTGGAAATATCTTCATCCGATAATAACGCGTTTGGGGAAGAGTTTCGGGTTCGGGGAAAGTTTCGATAGGGGATATATGAATTTTGGTCAGGACGTTTCACACCCCTTTTTAATTTTTCTCAAATTCAAGGTAGGTATGGTTTCTATTGAGACATTGCGTATACTATTTCGTCATGGCTGTCTCTTATGTGTAGTAGTGAAGTGATTTGGGGACAGGCTCGGGGATCCCCGTATCGGACTAGTGACGGATCAAGGTCAAGAGATAGGAAAGGAAATCAGAGATGTGGAAGGATGGGGTTAGTTTTGAAGTCAGGGTCGGGGATGGAAAAACCCACCCCAAACCCGTTTCGATGCCATCCCTACTTGATGCCTTGGTCATCATGTGATCGTATGCACTATTCACTTGAAACTACTTTATGATGTTTTCAAGACGGACACGGCAACGTTTGTGTTACAGGAGCTTGTGGAATCAATTTTTCAAAGATAATAAGATGACCAAAGCCGTGCAATTGCACCAACAATTACATCACCTTTGCAAAGGCTCTTTATCCATCTCAAAATATTATCAAAGGTTTAAAACAATCTCGGATTCTCTTGAGGGTATTGGTCAACCAATCACTGATTAAGAGCTTGTGCCTCAAACATTGCATGGATTGCCCGAATCATACAACATAATTATTGTGATAATTCAACATCATCATCCTCCTCTATCTTTTCATAATCTTCGTTCCATGCTATTGAAAGCTGAAATCAAACAAACCCAACAACCTAATTCTTCTGAATTCTTTAGAGCTATAATTCATATCCATCTGCAAATCAATACCAAATTACATAGGTCGAAACATAGGACTAGGACACTGTTACAGTTGTGGTTCTGATCGTAAATACTTTTAATTCTTCTGTAGGTATTCTTGAAGCATCACCGACACAACATCGTTATCACCATTTTCGGTACCCCCCACAGCCGCACGAATCCACATCGTACCAGCAATCTATTTTCTGACCTCACACAGATGTAAGCACGATTTCAAAATGCTAACTTGATGCAACAATCAAGCTCATCTGTCTCCAACTGGCTCATAACCCAACTGCCACCACCACTACCTCTTTCAAGTCAATAGTGCACGACCCATCCGCCAGCTATCCAACCCACCCGCAGAAGTAGCGGGCTGAGAAATTGGATCCGCAGTCCACCCATCGGATGAAGATTTTTGATCTGATCTACCCAGGTCGGATTGCAGTTAGATCGGCCCCAATCCACGGATATCCAAACTTATTGGGCTTCTAGAATGAAACCCAATAGAACACTTGTTGTTAACAAAAACGGCCCGGTTTCATTAATAACAAACCTGCTTACATAGAGGTCAATAGAAGATAAACCCTTATTACATACAAAAACAAAAGATAAACCTGGTTACATACAAAAACTTACAAGGAATACATCTAATCAGATGTTTCCTTCACAAGTCATAACTTACAAGTTACAAGTTTACATCATCAGCTACAAAAACATAACACATTTAATAGTCATGGATGTGATATGTGATCTCAAAAACATAAGTAACTACAACAAAAAAATTCTTCTTTCTTTCATCAAACAAAAATCAGTGAGAAGAAGATCCTTGGTGCTCCAATGGCAGTGATCCTTCGTGATGCAGATATGCCACTACAGAGTTGAAGCCTCTAAGGAGCTTCCTTTTCCTTATCCAATTCTGTACATAACATAGTTCATGTTAGAAAAATTACAGCAATAAACAAATCTATAAACAATTAAACATAAGTAACTTATAAACATAACAACTAACAACTAGATGATTTACCTTGTTCTAAGGTCTCAAGATCCTTGAAATCCTCCTCCATTGTTAGTGTCATGGGAGTTGTTGACTTCCTTACCCAATCCTGTGTGCACACCAGAGCTTCCACAATCCTTAATGTCAACAAGCTTATGAAATCAGAAAGAATTCTACCACCTGGAGAAAAAGCAGATTCAGATGAGACAGTAGAAATAGGAACTCCTAGAATATCCTTAGCCATCCTAGATAATATAGGAAACCTAGGAGCATTCCATTTCCACCATTCTAATACAGAAAACTTCCCCTCTTCACCCTCCTCCAGTCCTCACTCAAATACTTGTCCATTTCAATCTTGACTACAATTTCTCAGAACTTTTCTGTCTCTTATATGCATCTCTAAATAGTCCACCTTTAGAAGGTTGATGAGGATCTCACTGTGAGTTGCAAGGGGCAGTTTTCTCAGGAGAGTACAACTTCAAGTATTCATTGAAAAGCATAGACAAAGTATTTTTAACATTACCAGCAAGCACAGAAACAACAAATTCAGGGTACAAAGAATCAATAGCATATAGATAAAAGGAAAGCTTATTCCTAGGATAAAAAACAGATGCCAAAAAGATGAGCAAGTTCATTTTAGACAAATCTATCCAATACTTATCAAATTTCAGTCTCATCTTTTCAGCCATCCTAACCATTTCTATGTCATGCACATCATTCTGTCCTTTTATAATTACTTTTAGGGTATTAGTAATTTCATCTAAAAACGTATTAGATGTCACATCTTTAGAACTAGAAACCCTACAAGCTAGATCATAGAAATGTTTGAAGAAATGCATAAATGACTTCACAACATGCCAAAAGGTTCGTTAGTACCCTTTATTGTCTTACTTAACATGTCAGCCCTAAAAGATGCATCCTCAACCTCACACCTCTCAAAAAAAGATTGTAATTCACAAGTTGTCTTCATCATTAAATATGTTGAATTCCACCTTGTTGGCATAACAATGCCTTGCTTTCAATGTCAGCATCACTCACACAAGTTTTGAACCTATCTAGTCTAGAAGGGGAAAGTTTGATAAACTTCACAGCAACCCTAATTCTATGAATAGAGGGTCCTAACATGTTGATCCCATCACTAACAATAAGATTAAAATGATATGGGCAATAGACCGCATATTCATTAACTTCCCACCTAACAGATTAGTGCCTAACATGTTCAAAATTTTCCTAAGATGATTCACAACTAGTTCATTTGCACTAGCATTGTCTATGATAATAACCATGACTTTGTAAATACCTCGATCACGTAGACAGTACTCAATAGATGTACCCATATCATCCCCTTTATGCCCATGTATTTGACAGATTTTTTTTTACAATACCCACTCATCATCAACAAAATGAGCAGTGAGACACATGTAACTAATATGCTGATTAGATGTCCATGTGTTTGTGGTTAGGGACACTTTAGGTCTTTCAGTCTTAAAGAAGTTTCACAACTTCTTCCTCCCACTCAAGTACATGGCATACAGATCCCTAGTAATAATTGTTCTAGATAGGATAGTGAATTGAGGTTTGCATGTAGACATCATGTCTCTAAAGCCCTCAACTCTACAAATCTAAAGGAAAGTTCATCCAAAATAATCATTTTAGCCAAAGCCTTCTTACATAAAAACTGATCAAAAGTCCATGCGTTCAAACTTCAAAGTACTAGGTTCACCCACAATAAAAGATGAATAAGCAAGAAGGTATTACCCTTGATCTTCTCAGAGTTCTTTGCACATACAAGAGCATGGTTCTTAAGATTATTAGTGCCTCAAGTCCTAAGATCACAAACATATGTTTTACCATAATACTTGCAACTAGTTACTTGTTTACCACTAGCATTCTTAACATGTTCATTGAAATGTTTCAACGCATTACTAGTTCTTCTAGGTTTTTTTAGTATTAGTAGTAGTGGGTTTAGAGGTAATACATGGGGATGCTGCTCCTTGCTCAATAGCATTCACAGTTTGACTTATAGTAGTATTAGCACTAGCAACAATTGCACCTTGTGTACCTTGATTACTTTCAATTGTGGGATCCATGATGGCATGAACCTAGAAGAAATTAAGCATAAGTTAGAAATCACAATAAGCAAATAACATACAGATGACAGTTATATAAAATCATATCATACCAAAATAGATCAAATTACTGTAAATTCTTAAATGCATTCATATTAAGCAGAAAAAATAAGTTATAATTCATATAATAAATCAAACATAATATCAAATCAGCTCATGATACTCTAAAATCCTATAGCAAGAAAAATCATGTCAATCAATATCATATTACTCTAAGTTATATTAATCAAAAATCATATCATAGTATGTGAAAATCATACCAAAACTAAGGATGGGAACGGGACAGGTTTGCAGTCCTCGACCCCGCCTCGATCCCTCCACCCTTCCCCCTGAACCCGCCCTATACCCCGAAAAAATCCTCGTCACCTCAACCTCGTTTCTACCCCGGCGGGTGCGGGAAATCCCCGACTTCAACCTCTCCTAGGTGTGATGAAATTGATTGCAGCAACAAAGGTGAAAATCGCCATGGACAAGGTTTATGGTATCATCGAAACTCATCATTAAACTCCAAAATCGTGAATCCATAACAACAACCATCCTTCTATATAATTATTAATAAAAAAGAATTGAAGAAACAACGACTAAAAAAGAACAAATGAAAGAAGGAAGATTTAGAAATTACAGAAGCAGCAAAGGGGAAGTCCAAAAAAGAAATATATATATATGAAATGACATAGAAAGGAGTAGGGATGGCAAAACTGTAGAAATTGGCTCCAAAATTCACTTGGGCTTAAGTTAAGCCTATATCATTAACAGGGTAGGATAAATGAAAGTTCAAATGGTTCAAAGATAGCCTAAAATCATTTTCCTAATTATCATGCTTTCTATTTTTATTTCTCCTCA
>JAYMSW010004319.1:0-11128 GCA_036897725.1 Erodium texanum
ATGATTATAAAAGTGGCATAACCTATAAATGATAATGTGTACACGATAAGATTGGCCTAGGGCACAAAATATCCAACGAATACGCTGCTGGATTTTTGCTCCTGAGCGTGGAGTTTGGGTTCTACATTCCTCAAGTGCACGCTCAAGAAGTCATAATGGCATAGCACATGCACAAACAGCTCAAACACAGAAAAAGATTAAATGCAAAATAAAATAAACAATAGTAAAAGTGTTCCTCTAAGCGTGTGAACTCAAACAATGCCTAATAAAGATATAATCAAATAAAACAAGGCATGCATAAAGGATAAATGGGAAACACTGACATACCTAAACACATATGTACAAGTGTAGGTAAAAAGGCCCTTGTAGTCTAGTCGTCAGAAGGGTCCCGGCCGATGTCCATATCGCCGAAGTGACCCCACATCCACTCTGGTACACCCTGTATTGCTTGCAGTAATCAGCGACGGCTCGGCTCAAAGTGTTGATTGCGCCATCTAGTATGGTGAAGCGGTCATCCACTTGCTCTCTAAGGCCTTGAATATGTCCTCTTATGCCTCCTAGCTGGACGCCGAATCTCTACTCAAACGCCGCAAACCATGGCGACGAGATCTCCGGGGGTCTCCTGGAAAGAACTGAGGAGCCACATGTGGCACCACTGGCCCCGGAGCAAGTTCCGGAACTCTCAGTCGGGCAATGTTGTTCCTGATGGTAGTGGTCCTCGAGACTTCCAAAGCAATGTTTGTGGGCTGGTTCCACATCCCAAAGTATTGCGCTATAGTGATCACCAGTGGACCACAACCTAGGCTCCCAACAATCTTCTCGGGCTGGTCGTCCAAGTACTCAATCATCACCACCTCCCATGGTGGTCAGATGCCCATTTGGAAGCAGTGTAGGAACTTCACTTCCCGATGGGTCACCCTGTTAGTTCTGTCCCCCTTCCTAAAAAATGGCATGACTCATCACCTTGTGGAAGTACAACAGCTGGTTGGTCGGCAATCTAGTAAGCTTTAGGCTAGTGCGCATTAGCCTGTTGTCCTCGAGATCGGCTGGCAACACTCCACTATGTTGGCCGGGATCTCCGGTTGGCCAGCGAATCTCGTTGTGAGACCGAGAGCAATTCCAAAGTCCGCAATGGACATTTGTACGTACCTTCCGTAGATGCGGAACTTCACCTTGGAGGAGCTCTTCTTCCAGGTGGAGAGGAGCTCGAGTACTCTGTACACCTTAGGGTGCCAATTTGGGAGGTTAGGCAACCCCACAACTACACATCTCTTAATAAAATCCTCGCGAATACCATACTACTTGAGGAAATTATTATCCATGAAGCGGTTTGGCATAAACAACCGAGGCGACAAGTATGAATATACTTGTCGCTCGAACTCCTTGAAAAACAGGCTGATATGGTTGGGTATACCTTGCTGTGGGTCGAGAGGTCCCTCGCTTGGTCAGGGCATGTTAGGCGGCGGAATGGAATAGGGTTAGCTTGTGAGCTCGACCCGACCTCGTGAGTGGACCTTGCTCGCTTGCTCATTCCTCCACCATGTCTAGTTGTGGGTGCCATTGATACTCAATATCCTGCACACTCACCACAACAAAATACCCAAGTAATACCGAAACCAAACTCAAGAGAATAGAAGTCGAAGAAATGAAAATCGTTTTGACCTCAATCCTGACGGGCGTTAGGAGGTGCGTGACGGTTTAGTTGACTGGCATTAGGTAGCACGTCACAGTAAAACAGAGAATTTTTTTTCGCCCTGACGTTATTTCTGACGAGTGTTAGAAGAGGCTTGATGGGTTGTTTGACGTGCATCACCTAGTCCGTCACGACCTATCTTATTCCTCCTTCGCATAAAATAGATCTAGGATTGCTAGTTTTGTACCTCCAACTGCTCATAGGCCTTCTACAACAATATTCGTTTGCCATGGATGCGACTTTGTCTATATCTCTCTTTCTATGCCTATTGTTGTTGATGCAAGTGAGGAGAATATAGGATGAGAGATTAGGGATGGTGTGGTTGGACTGGGAATGGGGTTGCTTGTGGTTGGTGGGGAGGGAAGGTTGTAGGAGATGGTCTCTGTGGAGAAAAGATGGAGTTGGAGATGGTGGAAATGAGAGGTTGCTGAGCGGTGGTTTAGAGATGAAGAGTTGCGTAAATATGGTGGCTGTTGTGGCTACTTAATGAGAGTGGAGTGAGATTAGGGCTAGGTTTAGAAAATAAAGAAGAGAGGGAAGTGGGGATTCAAAATGTGAATGCTATTTTGCGTAAGTTTGAGTATAAGGTACTATGGGTCAGTGAGAGAGAGATGGGCCCAAAAATCTGACCTGGTCTTGGTCCTCTTTTGTTTTTTTTTTCTTTTTAGGCCTTTGTATCTTTTATGATGTCTGTCAAGAGAGCTGTGATGCCTTTTCTGCCAGGCGTCACTGCTTCCGTCTAAGACTTCCTTGGGACAGTGGCTCTGGTCTTATTTGACCACTTTGGTGATGGGCGTTAGAAACGTCATCACAGCCTATCTGACGGGCATCACCCAAATGGTCTTTCTCTTCATTTTCTTCTCCTTTACAACAATAACCGTCGGTGTTCCTGGCGTCTGGGGTGACGAACATCAAGCAAGCCGTCATAGCCCACCTAACGGGCGTCACTCACATGGTATTTTTCTACATTTTTCTTCCTCTGGACAGTAGCTCCTATTCCTCTAGACAGTAGAGGTGACGGGCTTCATGAAACCCATGACAGGTGTCAACCTGTGCGTCAGGCTCATCTTCAGTACTTTCTTCTCCTTGGTTCTCTCCCGATCTCACTCCTTCATGCTTAGACCTGTTCACTTACATACACAACTCAAGATAAAACATGAACACACTAACATGTAACAAAAACATAATGAAAATAGTATTTTTTTTCAAAAATTATAAAAACAAATAAAATCATGGGTTGCCTCCCAAGTAGCGCCTTTGGTTAAAGTCGTCAGTGAATTTAATGAGTCTTCTCAGACTCATTCTTCTTGTGCTTCCACTTCCTCTTCATTCACAACGCCTTTTGCAAGGCATTAGGTCTTCCTCCACTTGGAAACAGTCACGTCGAGGTCCTTCCCTAATAGAATCCTACATGAGAAGAAAGAAGGCCTTGATGCTTTGACTGCAGTCATGGTGCTGCTTAGCCCCTTATTTCTCTCTCCCAAGATCTTCATCAGCCGGTCCTCTTGATCCATGGACAAAGTAGAAGGAATTATCAGGGAATCCTTATTAAATTCGTGCATTACTTCAAGTTATCTAGCAATGTTTTAAGCTTTAACTTCTTGGCCAGATACGATAAAGTTTGTAGTTTGCAGTCACATTCACTGCATATCCCTTCCTCTTCTACCCTAGGAGTCTCCTCTAGTTCAGTACTGTGTGGGGGCGTACTCTGCTCTACACCTTTGACCTCATCAGTTAGGGGTTGATTAAACCTATTTGCCTTGTAAACCTCTTCTTGTCCTCATACCTTATAGTGACCTCCCATTTCCTAAGATCTATAAGTGCTCCTGTGGTCGCTAAGAAGGGTCGTCCTAAGATCAAAGGCATATCCCCATGATTGTTCATATCTAGAATCACAAAGTCAGTTGGGAAGAGAAAGCTACCTACGTTCACCAGGACATCCTCCATAACCCCACTAGGATGCCTCACTAATCTATCCGCTAACATTAAGGTGATGACACACTTAGAACCTAACTTTAAAATAGGCAGATTCCGACGGAGCGTGTGACATGGTAGTGAACCGGTCAAAGTAATATAGAGCTTGCAAATCAAGACCCTAATGTATCGAATCCACGGGAGCAATAAGGAATTGCTAATTAATCTGCTTATGAGGTAGACTATTTTGGGGTTTGCAAATGGTTGATTGTTTGTTTTTTAAGTTCGAAGAAAAATTAAGGTAAAGTACAAGTAGATATGAAAATCACAAAGTAAATAGTCGAGTTTGTAAATATCAAATTATCGGAATCCAAGGCTTTGGGTGCATAAGGTACATTCATGACAATTACTCTTGAGCAATAGCACATTGTTGATTTTTATCTAGGTGCAACGGAATACTCTCAAACTAGTCCTATACCTCTCGCAAGTGCGTTAGGTCCCTCATTGGGATTATCCACCAAACCGTCGTTGGTTGAGGTGTAAATAACTCTAAGGCTTAAAGGTCAATGTAAACACTAACTCAAGATTGTGGTTAAGAGCTACTGCCAAAGTTTGTGCTACTGTCGCCGGCTACGATTTAAACTAGGTCACTTCTAAATCTAGTTAAATTGACTAACTCCCTTTGCACGCGACATTAACCCTTTCATTTCTACCCCTAGGTGGCCAATCTAGGTTTAGCATTAAGATCTCAAAAGAGATGAATCCTAATAGGTTGTATCAACATACATGTCATTCCCTTAGTTCATTGCCATGAAATCAAACCGTAATCCCTCATAACCCTAGATTATGAGATTAGTTGTTTCTGATTGAGAAAACAAGGAAACAAACGGTAGAACACGAAGAAAACATAATGAGATTCATAAAGTATAATCAATATAGTACCATAAGATGATTCTCCGATCCTTCCCTAAGCTTTTCTAGCTCCAAACCCTTGTTCTCCTCTGAGAATTTCGAGCTCTAAAAACATCAAAGAAGCTCTCTAAACAATGAGCCCTAACTTGGCTTTTATATCTCTTAACTAAAACAAAGTTTAAATAGTAAAATCCGACATTTCTAGTGTGTGACGGACTTGGTGACGCGGGTCACGAGATCCATTACGTTGTTGGTGACATGCGTCACGGATCACGTCTCAACGATTCCAATCCCCCAGGCTTGTATATACTTTGGTTGTAACTCCCATTAGTTGCTGCTTAACGCCTTAACTGACGAGCATCACTTGTCGCGTTAGATCCAAGGTTGCTCATTGCCTCTTTTCAGGAATTAATTCGCCAAACTACTACTCATGTGACGCGCTTGGTAACGCCCATCACCATCTCCATCATACGTTGTGTTGCTCTCTACTCAGCCAAGTACCTGGATTGTATCATACTCCTCAGGTGACGCGTGTTAGAAAACACGTGACGGGCTAAGTAATGTGCGTCACAACCTAGGTTAAAATTTTACTCGATCTGTACTTAGTTGGTTTTCACCATTTTGCTCTGTTTTTGCTTCTTTTCACTGCACAAGGTCAGAATACCATAAAAGAGTAAAGCGGGAATAAAAGGATCTTATTATACTCAAAATGGGGATGAAATCGACTTAAAGAATGGAAATAAGTGTCTATTTAGGAGGAAAGATGTGCCCGCATCAACACCCCAAACTTTAAACCTTTCTCGTCCCGAGGAAGATGTACTAAAATATACACTAATCTACTCTCGGTTAAACACCGAGGATATACCCCATAGGAGGAATCCAAGCCTCCTTTATTTAAGGAATTCAAAACGAATACAGTATGCAATACATGATACTAAGCACAATGCAATCCTAAAATGATGTTATGCAAAAGACAAAAAAGATAGGTTGATTAGTAAATCACTTAGCAAAAATTTTGGCCAATTGATCTCAGAATTGAGCACGCAAATTAGTCCCTACAAATTCTAAGAGAATACAAAGACCAAGAGGTGTGCACTGAGTATAAAGTTATGAGAATTAGAACATGACATATATTACACTATCCTCCTTGAACTTGCTAATGATTTCTCTCTAACCCCTATGTACAAAGAACAAAAATCTCATATTCTGCAATAATCATTACCTTCTTCACTAATCATACAAATACATGACAATTAAGAATCAAAAAGAACTTTTCACACAGGCTTATAATGTAAGGCATGACTAAAGGTATGGAAGGTAGGTGAATAAGAAGTCAATCTAGACATTTGGGCCTAATTGCTTCAATCCTCACAAAACCCTCATAGTTCAAGTCACTCAAACCCGGTCCTTACTCTTCTAGGACCTTTACTGCTCGTAATTTCCCAAGTACCCACTACAGCTATTTATTTCTGCTAACCCAGATAAACTGAATGGAAATATTTTTTTTTTTAACATAAAGACTATATACAACCAGCACTGCAGGTATTGTACATGTCCCATAATTTCCAACTCACATGATCCACCCCAAACTTTTATTTTTTATATATGATCAAAGTTGGGCCAAAGCTATTAAATCTAGATAAAGCTCAAAATCAGCTTTTCCTTTTCTGATTCCCATATCCCCACTATTTCTCACACTCAATGAAGCAACTAAGTCAAAATGTAAGGTGCAAACATAGTATAAGGATAAATAGAAACGAAAGGGCACATTAGATTATAATGTAGGGTTAGATACGAAAGGCTAAGACAAAAATAGGTGACTACGGAAAACATTTGATGAACATGGTAGGATAAGTTTAGCAAACGGTCCAAAGATGGCATAAAATCATTTTCCGAAATGTCATGCTTTCTATTTTTATTTTGCCTCAAGGGAATGACTACAAAGTTCAAGGCTTATTCAACATATACATAGGAATTACATTAGACTCGTAATCTCTAGATAATATCCTACATGGCATGTCTCATTCTTAAAGTCTCATACTCAACAATCCAATCAGTCAATGGAGATACCCTAAAACTTACAAGGACACTAAGCATGTTTTTCAACAAATATCATCATTGCAAACTGGCTAAAATACAAAGTTTTTCACTACTCAAACCAGAAAATAATTTTGGATTTTTTAAAAAATTTCCAAAATAAAACACTATGCATGAGACATTATGCAACACAAACATATATTCACAATCAAACATACAGACTTAAACACTTACCGCTATACTAAGGCGAAGCACTGTCTCCAGCACACACAAAACACATAAAAGAAATCAGAAACACCCTCCAAATAATATAACAGGCATCAACACCCCACCATTTTCATAGGCAAAAATCCTAGAATCCTATCATGCATTCACTAACAGCACAAATTTTGGATATTAAAACCCACAAGATATGCATAAATAGAATAAACAATAAAAGCTAAGGGACAGGAAGACTGTCCCAAATGACGATACGTTGTTGATTTTTGCCCTTAAGCGTGGAGTTAGGTAATCCGTTTCTCAAGTGCACGCCCCAGAAGGCACAGTGACATAGCTCATGCATAGACAACACAAACACAGAAAACGGAACAAATGCATAAATAAGTAAAAACTATAAATGACTCATACATTTGTACAAACCGGAGAATAGGCCCTCATGGCCTAGACCTCGGGTGGGGTGCCAAAGTCTTCACCCTCCAACCGAGATTATCATCAGTTGCATTGAAACTACCACTATGTAAGCCAATAGGGTTGGTATAGGGTTTAGGTTAAGAGTTTGGGGTTGAGATTATAGGGTCATGGTTGGAGAGAAAATTTGAAAATGAAGTAAGGCTATTTTTTTCTTTTATCAAGTAGACCTAACAGATGTAATGGAAGAGGTGACGTAAATTTTTGAAGGCTTAGCGTGACTGTAACATAAAGGCCGTCTTATATAAAGGTTTAATATGTACATATTCATGGTGGATTACAACGATCAAGTATGTATTGATATAGTTTTGAAAGTAGCCATGAAAACAATTGGCTGCAGTTGTACGCAGACATTTTACAGAAAGATCAAATGGGGAAAAAGAGAGGATTTCAAGTAAAATAGAAGGAACAATTATAGTACAGCAAGCTTACAAAAAGATGAAATCAAAGAATCATCAAATCAAGAAAAAGAGACATCTATTGCAGAGGCTGTGGGTTAGCGGTTTAGAGGAGAAGGGTGTTGGTCGGTCGCTTCCTGCACTTTATTTAGGACAACCGAGTGAGTCGCAGACAGAGGAGTGAAAGAATTGCTCCCATGTTGGCTTGTAATTATATATATATAACCAGATCAGACCAGTCATCCATCCCATCCCAACTTCTTTCACTTCTACTTGTTCCAGGCAGTGCTTAAGTGGAAGCTGCTCTTTTTCAAAAGACCCATACATGTATGTACAATGTGTTTATCCAGAATTACCAGCTACCTCTGCAGCTCTCTGTCTCATCATTTCCATCACAGCAGCCCTACGCCGTGAGTCGGACTGCTGCTGCAACCTCCTCAAATGTTCTTTCAAATCTCTGAAAATAAATTGAATGATTAATTACTACTCGTGATTTTATAATAAAGCTTTGACAAAAAGAAAGCAGCAAGTGTACGAACCTGCATCGTGGTACGTGGCACTGAGATTCTTTGCATGCACGGGCATGAAGTTGAAGAAGATACCACATCTTTTTACAGAGAACGCAACCCCCAGATGCACGTATTTTGCATTGTATACCGTGACGGAACAGTCCCTTTACTTTACGGCAATTTGGGTACTGGCAATGGGGGGAACGACATTGTGAAGCATGCACCAGGAGATCAAGCATTTTCCTCAGCTGCAAAGGCAATTACATCAGCTAGTCAGAAGATGACCAGATTTACACTTCCAGAAACACTTCATACACTACTTCTGAAAGTCCCCTTAGCAACGAAATTGTAACAAGTACATGTTGCGAATATTGATAAGGGTGATAATGTTGTTTGATGGCAAATGGTACCTGCACAACTCGCAGTTGTCTAGCTTCTTTATTTTGTGCATCACGTTCGGCAATGGATGGATAATTCGTCAAATTATGAGGATGGTCAACGCCTCCATCCTTTTGATAGCAAGCATTGCACACATCATAGTCAGGACACACTTCACAGCGCCAACCTTGACCAGCTTCAATATCGTTATGACAAATATTGCACGTTGTCACAAACGCAGGGGCAGTTGGATTGTGAAGATGGTAAAGAACCATCATAGATGAATGTTTGGCCCGCCTCAAAGTATCATACTGATAATGGTTTCCTTGACAAAGACTCAGAAACGCCTGTCTTGTGTCAAAAAATTCACTTTCAAGAATCTCATCTCTATCCTTGGTATCACTAGGTACATCAGTGATCTCAACCTACAGATTTTAGCATTCAATTTCAGCAATTATATTGCAAAATATGTATAGTAAAGCAATGGCAATCCCCTACTACCCACCCAAAAACACAATTCATAAAACTTACAGCATATAGCCCATGCTTTTCCCTATGATGGATAGGATGTCTCTCTCTGTCCTCCAGTTTTTGTTCAGCTTCATAGCACCTGTTTGGATACAATCAGAAACAACACAGCTTATTGGTATTTTAAAACATATGTTGAACAAGAGAACCACACAAAATATCACATCTTCCACAAGCGAACTTACTTATCACAAAGCTGAAATTTTTTGCACTGGTTGCAAACCCATCGATTTCCTGATACCATTAAAATACAACAGTGGCTGCACGCATGCTGCAAATGTACCATAATAAAATCTTCCTTCATTGGAGAAATGGTTTCACCAAGCTGGATGGAAACGAAAGGTTTGTCATTCTCAAAAACAGTATGCTTGCCGAAAATAAATTTATTAACTGGAGAATTGCAATCTCATACACAGGGCAAATCAATGGGAAAGAAGCACGAAATTGAAAAGGGTTGGGACATAAGAATTACTTTATGCATTAATAGCAGATCCTTCGAAGCGTTACCAGAAAGATCCGACTGACCAGATGCTTTTAGAGCCCTTTTGGTAGTGGTTTTTTTAGTCAAACCTTTTTTGTTGTGTTTTCGACCATCTTCATCTTGCTGAATCTGATATATCAAATCCTCTGCGGCACCAGGCCAGTAGTCACCATCAAAATATGGCAGCCTGGCTGCAGTTACCTTTGCCTTACATTCACCAGTGGATACAAAGAAATGTTCATATAGATTAGTGAGCCCAACTACAATATTTTCCTTGGCAGCTTTTCTTAACATTGCTAAATACCTGAATTAAGAAAATACCAGGCCAAAAAGATGAGATGAGTTAAAATAATATAAAAAGCTCCAAACAATATCTTCTGGTAGTATTTATCTTACCATTCCCTAAGTTTATCAGATTTTGGTGTTTTCTGAATTTCTGGGTGGCAGTATAAAATATAATCTTCACCCTTTAATGGCGGACAAGCCCATATATAGCAGCTGGTAAACCCCCGTTTCTTGCAATAGTCAAGATAACCAATCTGGAAAGAGAACAAGTATGAAGGTCAACCCCTCCAATGCATGCAAAAGAGAAATAATGTGTAATGAATGTGTTACCAGTATGACTCTTTGAATAAGAAACATCATAGCTTACCAGGATTTCATGGTAAACAAAAGTACGTAAAGCCTCTCCCGTCACTGTTTTTATCTCAGGGCGGAAATATTTTACAGAGTCCAGGTACGAGAGATAAACACGGCGCTGATTTGGAAACTGACTTTCTGCTCCAAATTCTTGGACATACATACCGAACAGGCATACTTCAACACCTTCAATCTTCTGAAACAACAAAACCACCTGGAAAAACAATTTCATGTGCCATTTTGGGTTTCATTACGTAACAATCAACAGTAAACTTTGTCAAAGTATTTGGTGACATTACATGTAAAACATAATGAAATTACTTGGACTGCCTATATACCTTGGATTTATATGGGAATTCGGTTGGATAATTCTCTTCTTGGAAAATTTCAAGGAACCGCTGCTTTACTTCCAATTTTTTGTCAACTGATGAAACAACTCTAACAACAAGTGAGTCTGCCCCAGGAATCTGGCACATTTTTAAAATAAGAAAAGCTCAATTAGATTTGCACTGCAATCTATGTCGTTGGAAGAAAGAATAACCCTGACAGAATCAAGAGAGAAATAGTCACATGCAGCACACAAGACCCATCATTAATAGTATTAATTACTTATAAACTACTGGAGCTTATAATAAAATTTAAGCAAAATAACAAATACACAATCTTGTTACACGCCAGGATTTAAATGTAATTATACCCTCCCAATAATCAATGTGCACAGAATATGAGCAGAATATAAGTTAGATGAAAAACAATGATGGAAAATTCTCTGGAAAATTAGAATCATAATTCCAAAGTATATTGTGAAACTAGCCCACTACTAACAGCATGTAAGTTCTCATATAATTACCTCATCAATATTTTTTCCTTGGACCCGTGCCCTCTCTTGTTTCTCTTGCTTCAGTCTCCAAAACAACCGCTGTTCTATATGGTCACTAAGGATTGTTCTTGG